>JAACJM010000113.1:0-274523 GCA_013368315.1 Tetrapyrgos nigripes
CCTCCTTGTTGTCATTGATAACCGCGTTGGATGATGATGCCGACGATGAAGGGTAGGTGCTGCTGGAGCTCCTCAAACCTGCTCTCCGGGGAGGTGAGACGGGAGGTCCCATGAGTTCCTTGGGCGTTTCAGGAGGCAACTCATTCAAGGATTGTTGAAGGGCTTCAAACGCCAAGGACGCTCTTCTAAACCCGTCCTTCTTCTTAATCTCAAAGTCCTTCGCCTTCGCCTTCCCTTTATTGCTACCTTCCGAAGGTCCAAACAAGAGCTCCTCACTCAATTCCACAGAGACATTTGAAGGATCAGAACTGTCAAGCATTGTACCATCTCCAGCATCTGTCGCTCCAACTTCTTGCATCTCAACATCCGAATCGTCCGCAGCACTCACCCCTGTTCCTCCACCTTTGACAGGGCTAGCCAGAACACTAGCCAGAGAAGTCTGTTGACTGACTTTCTGCCGACTACCTGAACCGTGACCAGAGTTGGCTACTGGGAATCGATTGGTGAAACCAGGACGGCCATTACGCATAATCGCTCCCGGTCGCTTGGTACCGTCGAGACCGGGTCCTGTCCCAACAGGCATAAACATCGAAACAGGTTTCCGAATGGCTGATGTTGATACGGGTTTGGAGGTAGAAGGACCCGCTTTGGATACTTCAGCACTGGGATGTCCAAGGCCAACAATCGAATCGTCTTTGCTCTTGCCCTTATCGCTTGAATCAGAATCTTCATCCCTGCTGAAGCCAAGACTAGTGTTTGGTCTGGAAGGAGGCGGCATCTTAAGCATCTCCAATGCATTCTCGAGTTTGTTGAGAGCGCTACCATCGGGAGCTCTACCGAAACGAGATGCATAACCTGCTCGGAGAAATACAATCTCAGAAAGATGGACAAAGTGAGCTAGACAATATGAAACTGACCCAGTACAGATGTGCTTCGCGCAATCTTGCTCGGGGAAGCCTTCGTTGGTGATGGCGTCGTCTCCCGACCGACCAACGACGTAGTGAACGACCTCGAAGGAGTCTTTGGCCTGGATGGTGTCTTGGGTATACTAGGAATGACTATCGTCGTAGTCTTGGCTAGACTAGCTCTAGTAGGCCGCGCAAACGTAGACTGCGTGGCAGTTGCTTTGGGTTTGGCTTTCGTACGATTCGTGATGGTCGTTGGCGACTTGTCTTTCTTCTGGACGCCTTTGCCTGCTCGTGATTTAGCTGGTGGGGATTCGACTGTGGTTGTTATCTTCGTCTTCGTTGCTGGGTCCCCTTCCTTTTCACCTTCATCTTCAAAATCAGAGGGTACGTCGGATAGAGAAGACAACGACATCGCGTCCATAGCAACATCGGTATCGACAGCTTGATCAGTGATCGTGTCTGTGACGGCTGGTTGAGAAATCGTAGGGCTAGAAGTCGAAGCAGTGGGTGCCATGGAACTTGGGGAAGGGTCAACCCCTTCATCATCTTTGGAAGGTAGGACGACGCTGGATATCTCGGATGTAGATGCAGACTCCGGCAGAGGCCTTTGCCCTGAAGAGGTACTCCTGGTCACACGACTAGGCCTGGCCGCAGTACTGGCAACTCTCTTCTTTCCAGGGTGCCTCTTTGCCTTTGTCTTCCCTTTGTCTGACGTGACTTCCGGTGCAGGTAATGACGCAGGCTCTTGTTCCACGGTTGACTGCATCTCTGTCGACTCTGTGGACGTCTGGACGTCTGCGACAGCGGGGGAAAGAGCCATGTCGTGGTCCGCAGATGACTCGGACTTTGAATCCTGCGCACCGTTAGCATTGCCAATTGCACTGTCCATATCCATGGGGTCTCCAAAGAGCGAAGCAAGCTCACTCAATGGTGAGTCTGCGAAGGAAGGTCCAGCAGTTGTTTCTGTGTCAGCCATGGGATGATCCTGGACTTGGGCTCCTGTAGCATCACCTGCTTCAGAGAAAAGGGAAGAAGAGCGGAGGTGTGCAGTAGGAGCTTCTACCTCTGCATCCTCTTTAGCATCTTCCTGCATCTTCTCTGCATCCACCATTTCACCCATAGGGTCAGATACAACGCTCATAGGTGAAGTGACTGGAGGGTCCATTGGAGGGTCTTCAAGGCGCTCAGCAGGAACTGGATCCTGTGCATCGTCCTCGTCGTCACTTGGCAGGATTAGAGACCGAGGAGGAGGTTGCTCTTTAGGCGTCATTCTTGGTTTCATCTTCGCTTTAATTGACTTCCCCTCCTTCCCCTTCCCTTTATCCTTCGGCACTTCGAAAATAGAAGCAGTAGTAACCGTTAAAGATCCTGGAACAGCGACCTCCTTGCCCTTTGATGATTTACTCGCACTCATCATTATGGCGAAGGCATTCTGAGGTTTGCCTGCAGCTTTTTTCGTATTGGACGATGCCTTGACAGGGGGCTGTCTGCTCCCAGATGCGACTGGAGGAGCTGGAGGAGGAACAGATGGCATTGACTTGGATGTGGGAGGACCTGTCGTGGCTGTAGGACGTGGAAGAAGACTTCTAGTAGATGATCCAACGCGACTGGTAGTAGCGCTAGTCTGAATTCGATGAGTCTCCTGCTCCAGGTTCTGAGCTTCATTACCTGTACTCTGTGATTCGAGTTTAACATGATAAAACTGATGATCTGACATAATGAAGAGTACATACCTCGTCGATTACTCCCAAATTCCAACCTTGATTGAATCTGTCCCCTAAATTTGTCTGAAGGGTTCGAGTTGGGAAAGGCGTTTCGGGTATGGGTGTGAGTGGCGACAGGGGGGCAGAAAGTATATTTGGAGGCCTTGGGGTAGATGGCTCATCATTGACGGCTTGAGAAGGGATGGCGGGGATAGCGACTGTTTGTGAGTTGTTTTCGGTAACTGACGTCTCCAATGAAGAGCCGCCTGGATCAGTACGGGGAGGTGTGGAAGGTTTTGTAGACGAGTCTGCCACATTTGTTGATTGGCTCTCAACGCGACTGGGACCAGCAACGCTCTCCTCAACACTGGCGTCTACTTCCTTAATGGGAGATACGACCTTGATTCTGAATATCTCCTTGGAAGGAGACCGGGAGTGAGAGCGTACAGGGGACCGGGGTGGGTTTCGGAAGTCAATCATAGGGAAATGAGTCGTTGGAAAAAGCGGTACGCTACGAGCACGCTCTTTCTTTGGTGTGGTCGGTGCCGGTGAGATATAGCGAGTAGCAGTATGTACTGCAGAAGCTGGTTTAGAAGAGGTAGCAGAGCGTTTGCGTCGTTTTCCGTGAGGAATGGCGACGCTAGGATCAGAGTAGTGTCGAGCATGAGTAGGAGGTGTAGGGCGAAGAGACGTAGAATCGATGTTCTCGCTGTTGCTGCTATTGAGATCCACGTCCGGTTTGAGTCGTTTAACGCGAGATTTATCGCCGTTCAACTCGGAACTGGGAGAAGGCGAACGCTTGCTTCCCGACGGCACCTTGCTTGAGATCACGTCCAGCTCGTCCTCTCCAAGATCCATCAATGTTCCTGCTCCTAAGGTATCATGTTGGTTTCTCGAGGCTGCACGCGCTTCCTTCAGCGGGGAACGATTGAAATGAAAAACACTGTCGGGGAGATGTAATTGGGAGCGGGTACGTCGTTCTGTTGAAGTCGAGTCGGACATTAATTGGATAGCAATGCCATGAAACGAATAGCGAGGAAGAAGAGTAGTCAACAGACGCGCACAATTTGTTGAACAGAATTGCTCACGCCGGCGTCACGTCACATCACGTGCCTACATGTCTTCTGCTCTTCGACGATCGCTGTTTCTCTGTCGGCCACTATGCTTCCCCTCAAGACGTCTAATGTCCACTGCGATGCAGCGACCCGCTATTCAGCCAGTGTCAGAAAAATTTGTGCTTTATGGCCCTTCTTGCACTAAAATTTGACATGAAAGATAGATCGCGTTACTTCGAACAACCTCCAAAGTCAATACTTATTGTAAACAAAATGCGTACACCCCCGGTTATTCTGGCAATCAATGCCCTCTTAGAGTTGGTCTGTCTTTGTGCGCCAATACGTGCAGATTTTCATTGGTACATCCAGGCACATACACGCAACGTATCCGGAAGTTAGGGTATTCCATGAAGACAGGCCGGATATTCCTCATGGTGCTGAAGTCTGGCATCCTCGTGCGTTTAGAGTCTTACTAGCTTTCACTTTACTAAAGTTTCATCTAGCAAAGCACCAAATTGACCTCGTAGTCACTCTCGGTGGTGACGGAACTATATTACACGCATCTTCCCTCTTCAGTTCTGGTGCTGTCCCACCAGTACTCAGCTTCTCCATGGGCACATTAGGCTTCTTATTACCATTCCGTGCGTCCATTCCTTTGAAAACACGCGTATTTTGCCATAATCCAGCCTTCAGACATCGACGACTTTGCAAGAGCCCTCGAAAGCGTCTTCCATGGCAAAGCTACCATCCTCAACAGAATGCGCCTCGCAGCCACATTCTTCACCTCAAACCTGGCCAAAAAGACAAACGAAAGCAATGGTCAGTCTATACTTACAGCCTCTCTATTGCCTTCATCCTCACACAAACTCTTATTAGACTGGCAAGTTATGAACGAAATTGCTTTACATCGTGGCTCCAGTCCCCATCTGAACACTATTGATATCTATGTCGATGGTCAACATCTCACCGAAGCTGTGGTACGTATTGTGTGCACTTGACCATGTGCATATGGCACTTATTGACTTGCCCTTCTTTCAGTCGGATGGTCTTATCGTTTCTACAGCCACGGGCTCCACTGCATACTCGCTATCAGCTGGAGGCCCCATAGTACATCCATCACTCAGTGCCCTTGTCCTCACTCCAATATGCCCTCGGAGCTTGTCTTTCCGCCCCCTCGTTTTCCCTTCGTCATCATCTATCACTCTCAGGGTACGTCCTACGCATTTTTGCTGCAACTCACGCAATACTCACATTCGCCCATCCATCCATCAGATTGGCGACCGCTCCCGTGCCCCAGCAGGCGTCTCCATGGATGGACGAACCTCCCACGTTCTCCAACCAGGAGACTCAGTAACAGTCCAAACATCTCCCTATCCTGTGCCTTGTATAAACCGATCATCCATCTCGGATGATCAAAGCGAAGCTGAGTATCAAAAGGCTCAGGGCGCAGGCCCAGGGAAGGAAGATGATTGGGTGAGAGATATAAACAACCTGTTGCAGTATAATGCAACGTTTAGGAGTAAGGCTTTGTTGAGGCATAGTCGAACGTGATGGATGCTGTGGCCTTTGTTGCAGTCGGAGAGGATGGTGCTTAGTATCGTTGATCTTCTATGTGGTGGTTGGCTGGTTGGGTTTGCTTTTCCGTATGTAAATTAGTCTCACGACCATGTATTTTGCTACATAACCACTATTTACTGACAATGTTACCCAGGAACTGGCTCTTGAACCTCTTGGTCTGCGCTATGAGTCCTGACAGGACTGTACATACAATGTCTGGCTTCATTTGACCTGGGGAAACGAGTATGACACACGTCATGTTTCGTCATTCGGCTATGTACTACTCGGGAGTGACTGGTAGATAACTCCTCTCTGCACCATACTACTAAGGATCCCGCCCATTGCTACCCAGGCACACAGTTACACAGGGTTACATGTGGAGTCCGATTTCAGAAAGTTTGTAACGACAGGAAGACAAATGCCAAGCGCTACGATCGAAACCATAAGTGAGTACTTCAGTGATCTGGCTCTCTCAAGTCACTTACATGTAGCCCTGCTCAAACGTCAGCCACCACTTTAACGTCTCTGGTTGGTCTGCGAGAATATCGACTATCCGTCGGTGAGATTGTACGACCTCCTCGATTAATTCCGAGACAACTTGAAGGGAAGTTTTGCCAGAAAGCCTCGCACTGAACCCCACGTAATTCATGTCATCCCCAGTGAGGTCCTCCTTGTAGAACCTATACACCGGGAACATGCTCAATAAAGCCAGGTGTGGGTAAGAAAAGAGGTGTATAACTCACGAAAGAATGTCGTTAACAAAATTAATGAAATCACTCATATCTGGGAGCGCTTGTACATAGACCGACAAGTCAGGATGACGATCTTTTGGGAAGGTCGCGAGAGCATATGCATTGGCGACGCCGGACTTCAAGCGAAGGAATTTGGGCCAGTGGATAGCTGCTTGGTGTGGGACCATCCTTCGGTCTTCAAGGATGGTACCAACAATGAAGTCGTATGCAGAACATACCATCATGTTGGCGCAGACAGGGTCCCAGTGCAGGTAGAGATTGTTGAGAATCTGCGGAAATCGGTCTAGAGCAGGGTCAACCTGAGGTTGATTGAGAAGGATACGTTGCTGGAATTCGGTTATAGCTGAAGGCATCCGCTTGGAGAGATCGTCTATGAGGATCACAGACCTGGAAGGGAAGCCAGGGAAGTCAGCTCACTGTAAAAAATAGTTCTTGGAATAATACCATGAATATAGACCAAATTGTAGTTTAGCGTCAAATGTATGGTTGACGTAAGAACACTGCGAAATTTCAGCCACTATGATAACTGTAAAGAAGTTTCTAGTACTCACTTCGACGATACCGGCTGCGTGGTCAGCGATCCTTTCGTACAGCAGACTACCATACCGGGGATCATTCCATGTGGATATTTCGTCCAGGATCGCTTTTTTCAGGCGATTTATATCGAAAGTCACTTTGGGAGTCTCGTAGGAGGTTTCGCGTAAGAAATGGTCAATGATTGTCTTGACTTCGAGGTCCTGTGTCTCGCGTATAGAACAGTTCAAGTTGGGGTCCTGCGAATCAGTAATGAGTTATAGAGACAAAAAGTCCAGAGTTAAATGGTTTTCCTACGTGAAGGGTAGAATCGCCAGCCGAGAAGATGAAGCTCGATACAAAAGATAACGTACGCCGAAGAAGAGCCATTCGTCCTCAAAACACGGCTAGAATGGCGGCCATTAAGTAGCTGAAATCTCGCGACACAAATAGAGGGAACCTAGTTCCATTTATGGTGTATCCTGGCTGAAGGCCTTGGTTCTATGAGGTTGTGGCACACTGCAGGCGAGCCCTTTGGAACTCAACCTACTGACTTCCAACTTAGACCCTGCCCCCTGTGTTGGTGAATAATATCATATAACAGTGCGAAGAAGATCAAGTGAATGACGCCACTGTAGTACCTTTCTCCGCATACTGACGAAATTGGAGATCCCGATACTTATGATATATGATATCGATGCGAAGAAGCGGCAGCACTGTACAAAGGTCCATATGTGCCAGTGCCCCTGGCCCTGAAAAGACTTAGTATCGCGTTGCCGATTTAAAGGCGAGGACAAATCAGAAATCTCCACATAGCGGAAGACGTCGAGCAAGGGGAACCAGTGACCACGTCACTGAACCTGTCGAGGAGGAATCAAAGCAGAGTTGCAACTTTAAAAGTATAAGCAATGAGTTGGGCAAATTATGTGTTAGCTGTTAGCTGAGATGAGATTAAGAGTCTGGCAGACCCGAAGTTGCTTGATCTTGTTCGGGTTGACCACTGCAAAAGCAGAGAAAAAGTCCACGGTAGAGCAAATTGCACAACGATGGGCTCCAAACTTTTTGTGCTCGAGGCGGGTCGCAAATTGATATAGAAAATAGAAAAGCTATAGTGAAGGAGAACGATGCTACAGCAGACTCCAGCTTGAATTCCGTTGAATTGATTTCGTGATCCGCTGAGCACGCAAAGAGTTCAAGGTGGCCTGTTGTTTTTCGACTTGCAGTACAGTGAGTATAATCTGACAAAATGTCGGTGTGGACCACTGTATACAGCGGCAGGTACGAGTCCTCATCCAATTGCCTAAAAATAATTGAATTGTTGACTCTGAAGAGGTAGATGTGAGCCATGGACTGGGCAAGGAAAGCTGGACAGTGGACGAAGAATTTGCGGAGAACTTAGTGCCGAGTCTGCCGTGTTGACAGAAAAAGATATGTTTTCCCGGGATTAGACTTCAAAGGTGGACGGATGTTCCCCATTCTGTGAAGGACGGCGGCAGGAACAAGTAAGCGAGCTTGTGAGCCGTTGAGTTAGCCTAGGTTAGACTAAGGAACAAGGGGTTTTGTCCCAGCCGCCACGGTTTTCAAGACCTTATTGAAAATGAACAGAACGAGCAATTGCAAGCGGCTGGGAAAGAGGCAGTGTCTTATCAACGTTGCAAGAAGAATCGGACAATCGCAGATAAGCTTGGATCTGCATAAGTATTCATGGAAGAGAAGGTATTAGTATTCACAAATCGCACATAAGTAATACGGTATTATAGAAAGATATCCGTAGTATGTTAGGAAGGTCCGTAGAAGTTATCATAATGCATCCAATAAATAGATCATGGTCGACCTAGCCTGGTACATAGTAAGCATTTCAGTGGCACCAGAACGGAAATCTCCGAATGGGTGTAGAGAGTCGCCTCGTAGCATTTAAGGTATTAGCAGCTATGTCACCCTGATCACCCTCATTCGAGTTCTCAGAGCATGACATGGACAAATGAGATTCAGATGCCGGTGTAGGTCTAGCGACGTATTTCGGAGGAGCCTCCACCAGTTTCCTATCCTCTGGCAATATCTCAATTGAGATGACTTCTCCTCGAACCATCTTATAAACTGTTTCCTCCCATGCGCTCTCAGATATACGAACTGTTCGTCGGGTGCCATTCATCGTGGCTTGGATCGTGAATGAGATGCGATGGCGTGCGAGATCGAGGAGTTCATCTGGGTATTCTTTTATGGCGAGGTCAATGGCTTCCTGCGATCAGAACCAGATATGTCGAGGATGAGAAGATGAGTAAAGTATGTATCGGCAAGGTGAATTTTGGGCATACTCACATTATAATCCGTTGGTGGTTTCACATATACCAACGAGTCGTCGAGACGATAGGTAATGATATCAGGGATGGCTCGGTTTGCAAGGGCGTGCCAGGCAAAAGGAGAAGACTGAGATTGGGGCATGACTGGCATTGAAGAGGAATGATAGCGTCGTGAACTGGTTGGAGAAACTGGAGTTGGTCAGAGTAAAACATGGAGTTTTATACTTCGCTGCTACGGCAGTGCACAATAAGCGATTTTTCGTTGAGCCTGTCAAGACGCAGAATAGATCAGCATTTAGAGAGATCTGAAACACGAGGGCATCGCAAGGTTCTTCTATATCTTTGGTACTGCCTCTACAAAAAACAGCAACAGCAGTCTGAGTTCCCAAAACGGTCATCAATAGAAGTGTCCTGAACATAAAGGGCTGATTACTGTTGGTCAATGATTCTAATACCAGTCAGTTGGCATCAGTCTGGGGCTGAGGCCGGTCACAAACTGACTCACTGTGGAGGCTCAGGAAGTGCAGGAGAGAAAGTTGTACTGACCGCGCCATGCATCTCATTACACGTTTAATAGTACATAACATGCTTGACTGGTACTCTACAGCTCGAATATGTACAAAACTGATTACGACAGGTACAGGTACAGAACGGTCAATGGCTATAGCCATCTTCAGAAGGATATTCAAGAGGGAGTACAAGGTCGATAATGAGTGGAAGCTGTAAACAAGGTAGACACATGTGTACAAAATGAGCGCTAACCTAGTCATCATTTCATACTTCTGCATCATTTAGAAGATCAAAAAGACCCCTCTTCTGAATGCCAGATGCTGTCTTTGACTTGATCGAACTTGGGGCAGGACGAGCGTCGTTTCTATCTTTAGCCTTCTTTCTCGATTTCTTGACAATGTCTTCACCGAGACAACTCTCCATTCCGCCGATGCACGCCTCTAACAAGGCCTCGGGAACGTCAAACTCCTCAAGTGTTGTAGAGCCAGTAAGTAAAGAGTGGAAAGTCTTGCCGGAGAAGGGCAGCGCGGGTGAGGAGACGCGTTCCGACAGTAGCATCACTTCTGCCAAGAGCTGCACACTCTCCAAGCTCTGAAGGATCTGAGCAGTAAGCTGAACATGACGATCGACAATAGGAGGGTAAGCCATTTCAATGGCTGATGCAGAAGGAATTTTCCAATGGAAAGAAGCCAAAAGACACCGTATTTCCCGTCTCGTCCATTTCTGGTTATGCTTGCTGGGACCTTTGTCGATGATATACTGATTCGTCTCTTTCAGGACCCAACGCAAAGCAAGAGCAATCGAGATTTGACTGGGAGGAAGGCTTCGGATGATAGGAGAGTCGGAGCCGAAAGCGTATAGCATGGCATCTAGACGCTCATCTGCGGGCCGCAACAGGAAGCATATGGGGATGGAGTTCTCCTGTTCAGAGCCTGTATCAGGAAGCAACTCCTTCAATGAAGGAACTGTGACAGGTTCATCGGCAACACGAGTACCTCGACGTAAATATTCGGTAATGACAGCTGGTTTTTGACGCGGAACAGATGGTATTTCGAGAGTGGAAACAGAGACAGATGAAGATGGTTGCCCAGGAGTCTGACCATCAACTGTTCTAGCTGGATCATGCAGACGCTGGAGAGCCCCACGTAAAGGAGCCAGAAGATCTGTGTCATTCTCGCTACTGCTGCCTTCATCCTCTGAATTGGACTCCACCACATCAATCAACTCATCCTGATCGGATTCTTCACTTCGTGTTTCTTCAGCATCAGCGTTGGAATCTGCTTCATCTGGGAATCGAGGAAGGCCAATGGAATCGTCAAGCACCGCATAACACCATTGTCGTATGACCCGAGTCATGCGACTGACGGTCTCTTGGTCGGGGCTCTCCAGGAAATGTCGAGGCCAAAAGGTCGCGGTGTTCAAACAATTCACAATCAGGGGTGATAGATTTCCGATCCTGTAAGCTTTCAACAGCAAGGAACGAATATGATCATGTTTCGCGGTTTCTTCTATTTCCTCGTCTCCATCCAGCTGTTCCCTATCCTTCAAGTCTTGGGACATGAGAGAAAGCATCGGACAGTCCTCGGGTTTGTGCAAGGCACAGACTTCAGTAGGCCATATGTCGTTCCAACTTTCCTCTTCGACTCTAGGGATAGCGTACTGAAGCGTAGCTTCAACGATGCGGTCCACGATTTCCTCTATTTCTCCTTGACCCATCCTGTCTATCGAATAGATCAAGAGAGTGCGAACGGTTTTGTCGATCAAATCCACAACTCCTTCAACTTGATGTTTTGATCTGCGTTTTTGAACAGTTGGAGACAAAATGGATTGTAGGGTAGCAGCGACCTTGTTGATCCGAACAGAGGGTGTCATCTGGCGCTCGAAGAAGAGCTGCTGTACTGTTTTGACAGCGGATTGATTTGAGAAATCGTTACCCAGAAGGGCCCCGAGAAGAGGGAGTAACGAAACAGGGATTTTTAAATGAGCGGCCAGGACATTTGGATTATAGACAGTGAAAGAGAGCGTCAACCCTGGCGTCTCTTCTGGTGGTATTATGCCTCGCCCGAACCTGGGATCCTTGTTGGTTTTTTTACGAGCTTTGGGTGCTCGATATTCCTGCCATTGAGATTCTCCTGATTCCTCTCCTGCAACAGATTCATCTTCCGGAACCACAGCAGACCAAACCATCTCGTCCAATGGCACAAATCCCATATAACCATCTGTATTCAAGACGACAAAATCCGAGTCATTTCCAACGACATAAGCGCCCAGTTTTCCCGCAAGCTCAACAGCATACGGATCGCCTTCTTCATCGGCGAAATGAAGGGTCACAGAGTCGTTCTCGAGGGCTTTTAAGGCAGAGATAGTAGTGGAATAAGATAATGGGGGTATGATGCGTGATTCATTCAGGAATCGAGGGGTAGAACGCGACACAGGTGAAGTCCTGAAGAATAACAATGAGGGTTCAATGTTGGACTTTGTTGTTCGAGATATGAGTGTAGAGAATTTGATAGCAGGGATAGGACCTAGATATCATGAGCCCAGTCATCCAATACTACTCGGCAAATGGAACATACCGTCGAAGACGAAGGACAATTTAAAGCCGAGATGAAGCCAGGCTTGGACTACTGAAGTTACCAAACGTCCAAAGTCTCTGTATTCCCCTCCGTAAACCCATGGAAGGGTAGACTTGTTGTGGAGCTCGTATATGAATCTAAAAGGCGGAAAGTTAGAGACGCTTGTGTAGGCGAAATCAGGTCCGAAGCTTACGACCATCCATCAACAACAAGATGAATAGGGTTTGAGTTTGGGTTCTCGGAAGAGACGGCTATCGTCTCAGAGAGTGGCCTTCTATTCGAACGAAGGTATCCAGTAAGGCCATGCACACCCATGCAATAGATGAAGAATTCCAAGTGAGGGACAGGTGCAGAAAGATGAGGTCATATTTTCAAAAATCTAGGTCTGAGTCAGACTGGGGTACATGTCCATTATTGCATGCCTATAGTAATAATGTACAACCACTGTTTCCTAGTATTCTATCAAAAACCCAGATAACGCCAGCCAGATCCCAAGATGCCGTCAATCATCTTCGTCGCCGATATCTTTCCACATCTCAGTCACCCGATCAACAGTACGCTTCGCAAGCTGAATGGGTTCACCACTCCAGGTCTTCTCCCATGCACGCAGAGCAAACTTCTTCTGATCGCCAGACGTGATGCTGTCGCTGAATATCGATAACATCCGCCTCGACGGCTCAAGTAGTTTGTCAATCCGTTCCCAGAATGGGGTTTTCACTGGTGGAACAGGTATCAAGAGCGCATGTTTACTGCAAGGGACTAATCAGCATCTATCAGTACCGTAGCATCTAGTAAACCACTTACGATGTATCAGGTATGGGCCGTGAGGGTGGCCGTAGCGACAACCATTTGGAACCATCTGGGATTTGGTCCAGTCTCCCTGAATCTGTTATAGAATTCCTCTCCAAAAACTGCCTGTACTCGAGCCATCTCGCCCGGTCCTTCTCCAGCTTTATGTCTGCCCTGTGCAACAAACCCAAATCGTACTTCATCCTCATAAGAGCATGAAATGATCCGAGAGGGCTATTCGTAGTCCAAAAGTAGTACCCTTCCTCCCAGTACTTTTTCTCGGCTGTCTTCGTGCTCAACGGCGAGACATCCTCATCCTCATCTTCATCGTCGTCGTCTTCGACCACCGGAGGGCGCCCTCCAAATATCCTCGGAACATTCTCAGGTTGACCTTCTGGTGGCAGGGGATATCTGGCTTTACCATCGGCGTCAACATTCCGATGGTGTACGAAATTGTCTACATTTCGGACTTCGTGGGGCATTATCTTGCGGATTGAGAAGGAACGACACTTGGGATCCTGGTTGTGTATACGGCCTCGAACTGACTGGGTGCAAAAGAGAAAGAACCATTCGTCTGTCTTGGGTGAATAGCGGCCTGTGTAGTACGGAAAGCGTAAGCGGCTAATGACGACCCTAATTGTGAGATCTTACCTGCTGGAGGCTGAGTGAGCTTAATTGTGGGCCAGTTAGCATATGCGGGCCGGCGATATTGACCTGCATTATCTGGTTTCTGGGTAGAAGACATGAAGAAGGAAAAGTGGCAAGTGAGAGCTAAATGAGAGTGGAGTACATACACGCAAGTGGACGGAAGGCTACACAGCCACCGGGGTTCGCCGTGGAATATCTAGTGCGAAATTTTTTTTTTTCCATTCTCTAACCTTTACCGCCGTCTGAAGAATCGTTTTCGCAGCGTCCGCACAGAGAACTCTTTGTTCCCTTATTCTGCTGTGGGGAAAGTCCCCGGAGATACAGAGCGATGTCCTCGGCCAGCTAATGGAAAGCGACCGTTTCTAAGCACAACGGTACTGGCCGAGCGATGGCGAGATGTGCTTTGCTCTCTTTTGGCTTACTCAGGCTGACTGGTGCTCCCACTCTGCCACTCTGTTGCGTGTTCTGAAGATGGTCTTGTCGGCTCAGGCTCAGCTACGCGAAGATATGAGCGTGGCTGTTGCTCGAGGAGGCTGTTGGATGACACGCGTTTTGTTGCTCATAGACACAGTTATACGATTGTTGACTATATGGTCTTCAACTCAATGGGGCTCACTCTCATACGGCGTGCTTTTATTTTTTCCTTCCTTGAACTTTGCTGTTCATTCTCGTTGGTCATATGTGGGGTCACAACAGTCAGTAAGTAATCCCCTCTGCTTGAAGCTTTTCTGTCGATGATGGTTGGATTTTCTTGAATTTCTTCATGGTGTATACTTCCTCAACTACAGTTGGCGAAGGCGTGCTCCAGAATTTGACACTTCTGATTCTCAAAACACATTCTTCCTCTTATCCTCGACAGTTCACTGACTCTTTCGCTCTCCAGCTTCTCAACTCGAACCTCTGAGATGTACCACCGGTATATATAGAAGAATTATAGCCTGTCAATGTAGATAGGAAAATGAAATATGAACTTGAGCGTATCCGAAGGGGGCCGTTCAGGTAGTTCATCACGTAGAAAAACCATTTCTAAAATAAAAGGACGCGAGACAGCTGGCAACAGTCCTTGCACTCTACCCTACAGCAGAGCAAACCAAAGACAAAAAGTACCACCAAATCTTGCCCCCACTTTTCGCATCATCATAGAGTTCATCACTCGCTCTCTGCAATGAGAGCAACAATCATTCTGTGAAATGGACGTCTGAGCTTGGAACAAGTATGGAGATATGATACAAGGTAACGCACCGATAGAGATAGTAGAAGAAAGATAAAAGATAGAAGCCAAGCTTTATAAAGCTCTCCTTCTTATGACCAGGCAACGTCCTGAAGATCTCCGTCGCGTCGTACATGTGGTTATGGTTTCGTATCCTGAATGAAAACAGAGAAGTTGGGACGCGTCAGCATCAATCAAAACAGTAACGTAATACAACAACAACCAGCGAGTACACGCGCGGGTTGTGATCGTGGACGTGCTGTATATGTGATTTTGATGAAACGTACTTGTTGGCATTAAATACGAGAAGCGGAGCATTCAACAGGAAAGCTATCCATTGGCCAGAGATGAGGAACAGGACGGTTAGGAAGGCATGGGCGATATTTTCAGGGAGGACGAATTGGTTAAGCTTGTTGCAGAGATCTATCGGGTTGATGTAGTCGCATTCCAGGTCGGAGAACATGATGATCTGGCACCAGGTACGGAACAGAGTTAGCATCAATGCCGGTGAAAAAAAGTAGGTTGGTAAGTTGGGAAGGCGTTGGGACCATGGCAAGAAAAAGAGAGTAGAGTTTCACAAAAAAGGAGACTCACGAAGAAGACCATGCAGAACAGCAGTGCTGCAGCCATGAGGACTGCAAACAAGAATAACCATCCTGTTCCATCCATCGCGAATATCAAGTAAAAAACGGTTCGTCGAGTCAGGAAAGGGAGCCGCCCAGAACAGGAACGTCAAAATGCAAGATAAGACGTATTCCAGATGATTGAGGGTGACACGACACAAGCGCGAAAAGTAAACGAGTTACATCGAAGCAGCATATGGTTTCAACCAGGCAGAAAAGGGTCAACTAAGATGAGTACCGTTAAGTTGAGAACAGAGTAGCGGTAGGACGTACCAGCGCTGCCCATTTTGCCACTATAAGCTTGTATGTAAAAGGGTAGGAAAGCAGTAACTCCTCAAATCTGCCCACGCCAATGGATGTGAGCAAAAATTGCTCAAGAGAAATAAAGCCAAAGAGCAGACCTGATAAAAAGATGAGGGGCGAGTAGAGATGTCCCTATGTTACAAGGAAGAGGAATGAGTTAATGGTCAGCGGTTTGTCTGACGCAAGTTGATGCAGGATTGTGTCACGTCGTGACTTGTCACGCTCAGATGGAAAATTGTCTTAGTGTCTATTCTCAATTCAGTACGCCGCTTTATTCATGATCAGAACACCAGTACTTGTACACGTTTAGTTAGAACGAGGATTATGTCTACAGTACAGGGAAACTGAAGTCTATTCCAATAATTCACTCACCTGTCATAGTTTCCTGTTTCTGAATAGGCACCTTGACCAACGGAGTGGTGCAAAGCTAGCGGAAATTAAGGCATATCATTTGCTGCGAAGGTCTTCGAGGTCCTTTGAGATGACGAGGCCATAACGTATAAGATAGTGTCTGTGGTCGCCGATACAAACTTGGATGTCTTCAGCTGCGATAAGGCATGTCCTCCCATTATATTTCCAAGAGACTGCCAAAAATATAGCAAGCTGCATCTCGTCAACACGCTATCCTGAGGATGACTCCGGGAGAACGTACTCACGTAACTGCATCTGAGCCCATTTTCCTGCTTAGAACACACCCGAAAACCTCAGCAAAATCCCTTATCCCAGCCACTGACAGCCTCTCGGCACAACCTCGGACTGTGCCACACGAGCTCATAGCTAACAATCAAACAACGCCGACAACAACCGGAAGGATGACCAGCGACGACGTCGAGACATGGTCATAGTGGAACAGGATGTCCACGACTCGGTCACTCTGTTTACTCATTCGCAGCCTGAACATTTGTACTAGATAGGATACCATATGAGTGCCAAGTTCATTTAAGAGATATAAGTAACTGGAGCCTATACCTTTGCTGTTCCAAGCTGCTACACCAAACTTACAGGTGGCATAATCCCACAGAGCATATGGGATCGAAAAGGCTCATAGCAGATACACAGTTTCATATTGACGATCAATTTTTATAGTATTGAAAAACGTCCTTAAAGCGACAGTAGAACGTCGGAATCTGAGGATGGAAACGTTTGAGAGATTGGAAGAGTGACGGAAGTAAACAAACTCACCATAAATCTGGCCAATAAATGGCCACAATAACCAGACATATAGAGTACACACGTGAAAGGAGGGATCGCGAGAGTAAGAGAAAGCAGATAAGGGGAGAGTAGATACACCAGGAGATGCACGTCTGTATAATATGGAAAGAGCCAAGCGCGATAATAGGATGGATGGTAGGACGCGACGTTGTCATGAGCAGAAAGGATAAGGAGTGCCACGCAGGAAGATGGAGTACAAGACGACAGGATAACAATGAACAGTGGGTGGAATGACCAATTAGTCGACGTTCATTCGATTGTTGTTGTTGCCTCTGCCACGACCACCGCGACGACCACCTCTTCCTCTTCCTCTTCCTCCACCTCGCCTAGGTGCCTGGACATAATCCTTGGGATCCACTCCTGGGGGTGCTACAAGAACTTGTGCACGTGGGTCGGACGTAAGAGCATCCGACCTCATTTTACTGTTGAAAATGTTTAGCCTTTTAGCTAGGGAACAGGAAAGCAGACATACGATCCAGAATCATTTGATTCCATGAGCACATCCACGCTCCCTTCCTGCCTGACTAGACCCAACCCATCCTTGTCAAACCTGGAACTCAACGAAGTTCCCGCTGTTGTTGAACCAACAATCTTCACTGATAGTACCTTGCCATCAGCCGGTTGTTTGTCGAAAGTCTTCACAGCCTGCTCTGCCGAATCCTGCGCTTTGTACGTCAACCGAATCTTAACATCCGACCCAGGCATCATTTTCCTAGCAGTGATTTCACCACAGCGCTTGAAAATAGCTGCAACGTCGTCTGCTGTGGTCCCCTGTACGAGACCAGTGACTTCAATGACGTTTCCATGGACAGCTGCACCTTTTATCGAGAGTTCAGAATTTGACAAACCGGCTCCGGCTTCACGGAGGGCTTTTTGAATCATGGGTGTGATTGAGGTTCTCCCGGGCGTTGGGTCGAGATTAAGACGTGCTGAAAGGGAGTTGTGTTGGTCAAAAAGGTCGTGAGACCAAGTGCCGTTGACATCGCCCTTGGGTTGACGATTTGCGCGGTTCTGGGAGAGATAGGTTGGGGCGAGCATACAATGACAAGGTATAGAGACGCACGTAGGGGCCTGAAGTGGGTTTGGACTGGCTCTTGGAGCGAATAGGGCCAGCAGGAGCAGAGACGTTCATGCGCTCGAGAAGGGAGGCCATGGTTTGAGAAAAAGGGATTTACACAGCCACCTCAACCTGCTTCTTGAATATTACTCGAAATTTTAGACGCACTTCCTTTGTCCATTCGAAACCTCTTGGGTCCAGGCGCACTTAGGCGAATACTTTTTATTACTCTTCTTATTTCGTCTCTTTGCTGCTCTGTCTTTCGTCTTCCCAATCAACCAATGCCATATAAGTCGACCACACGAGTCTGCGAGATCAGATTTCTTGGTCAAAATTGGCTGTCCCGGATGCAGACGTAGTTTTGACTGTTTCTGCGGAAGAAAACACAGAACTCGGAGTTGAATCAGTCGCTGATGCAGAACGCAGGGCTCAGTCTCAGGCCGTGACGACAAATCCCGGGACATTCCCCAGTCTCATTAGGTTTACTTTTGGGTTTCTTATCAAGCGAGGGTACCAGTAACGAGCATCGATTCTGCCTGGAGGAGACTAGGTTCACTACCACCGCACTGCACTCTACTGCACTTCGCCAATGCTGTCCAGAAAACTCTGAATAACGAGACTCAATACGCTGGTCTCTTTTATACGGGCTTCTAGGATCTGTCAATACAAAGTTCACCGACCTCACTCTACTTTCAGCTGGTTCACAATTAGATACGTGCTCACACAAACGATTATAGACCCAGCGCCCCCCGCGCACGATGCGCGATAGGGTCCAGTCCAAGATCAACCTAGCTACACAAGACATTCATCAGCACACGTAGGTTTCAGATATATTATACCGCAGTATGCTCCGTCGGCGACATGTTCGTGCTGGAAATAGGAAGCGCCATTTCCCTTGACAATCAATCTGAGCCCGGGTGAATGTCTGTGAATGTACTTAGGTGAATGTTGGGAAAATGTCTCGCTACAAGGGGTTGGACAGCGAGGAGATCAATGAGATCAATTTCTTTTTGCCGAATTCCAAAGGGGGATGCTGGATGCAAGCTGGATGTTTACTTATACTCACCTGTACTGAGCTGGATGATGGATGCAAGCTGAATGTATACTTACACTCGCCTGTACTGAGACTTGAACTTGAACTTGGTGAGCTGTGCAGCTACAGCACATGTACAGGTATCCTTAGACGGGCACCATGAATAAAGGCCAATTTGACTCTGATTTTGTCATTTTGACGATCTTTGGTCTAGCCGCTAAGTACTGTTTTGTCAATGCCGCTGTTTGTACGGCCGCATCGCGTCTTTAAAATGGAGGAAAATCTTTGGGTCTTAGTCTCTTTAGTCATGGCTCCCCGTATTTACACCTCCTCTGTTCCTCCAATTCCCATCTTTGAGCAGTCTATTTTCACTAGACTGCTATCCCAGGACTCTCCTTCATTGATTGGTGGTCAACCTGGGAACAATGTTGCGTTCATTGATGCTGGAACCGCCACACAAATTACCCGTGCTCAACTGAGGTCTCTCGCTCTTACGTTTGGATATGCTCTCCGAACCCATCCCAGAACCAACGTGAAGCGTGGCGATACTATCCTTCT
This sequence comes from Tetrapyrgos nigripes, assembly GCA_013368315.1. NCBI lineage: Eukaryota > Fungi > Basidiomycota > Agaricomycetes > Agaricales > Campanellaceae > Tetrapyrgos > Tetrapyrgos nigripes. Next base: position 19,308 of record JAACJM010000113.1, read on the forward strand.
TTATTCACCCAACTCTCTTGCATGGCCTGTAGTCGTTTTTGGCTGTACGTACATCACCTGGCGCACTTTTTCTTCATTTGACATTTGACTCTGTCCTTCACAGCTATTGCTGCCGGTCTCAAGTGTACCTTTGCTAACAGCGCGTATACTGCGACAGAGCTCGCTCATCAATATCGTGACAGTCGTGCCAAGATGGTCATGACCTCTCCGGAGGGTCTCGCGATCGTCCGAGACATGTTTAAGGCCCTTGGTCTGTCCAGAGCAGAAACCGACTCGAGAATCATCGTCATCGGCCATGGATTCGCTTGGGCCGGAGGACCTACCGTCTCTCCAAAAGCTGAAGAAGCTGGTTTGTTAACACTGGACGAGTTACTCAAAGTGCAGGGCAGCTTGCAACAAGAGGAAAAATTCGACGGCAAGCTGGCCAAGGAAACGGCTTTCTTGTGCTACAGCTCGGGAACGACTGGTAAACCCAAGGTATGCTTACAACGCTTCTATGAATTTCCTACCGCTTCTCATTTGACTTTCAGGGAGTTGAGACAACCCACCAAAATGTCACTTCAGTCATTGACTCCGTCAAGGTCACCTTCCCTCCCATGCGTTACGAGGTCGACAGAATCCTCGCTACCCTTCCCATGTACCACATCTATGGTGCGTCTTCTTTCTTCATCTTCATCTCAGATTTTCATGACTCTTACTGACCTACACCGGTTCCAGGCGCCGTCAAACTACTTTTCTTCCCTCTCCTCTGCGGTGTCCCATGTGTCATCATGCCCCGTTTCGACCCTGAACTATTCTGCGCCAACATCGAAAAGTACAAAATCAGTGTAGCCTTAATTGTCCCTCCTGTACTAGTAGTTTTGACAAGGTTCCCAGGTGAGTTTAATTGTTACTATTCTGCTTTTTGCTCGTGCTAACCATTAAATAATCAGCTGTCGACAAATACGACTTATCAACTCTGAGATTTATGCTCTCAGGTGCTGCTCCTCTAGGTGCCGACCTCGTCAAACAAGTCACTACCCGTATCCTCACCAAGAGAAAGAAAGAAGCCAATCCCGACAATGAATTCCACATCTGCCAAGGCTACGGTCTCACCGAGACTTCCCCTACGACACATCTTCTCCCTACCAAAGACTCCACGCGCAAAGTTGGTAGTATAGGTATCCTACTTGCCAATTTGGAAGCACGGTTGGTTGTAGATGACGAAGGTGGACCTGGAAAGGAGATTGAGGCACCTGAGGGCGAGAGAGGAGAGTTATGGGTTCGGGGGCCGACAATTATGAAAGGATACTTGAACAATCCTTCGGCGACTACCAACTCGATTACTCCGGATGGATGGTTCAAGACGGGAGATATTGCCATCAGGGATAAGGAAGGGTTCTACTACATTGTAGACCGAAGGAAGGAGTTGATCAAGTACAAGGTGCGTTCTCTTCCTTTACCCTTCCAAATTCTTCAGGAACACTGATGGATCTGTGACAGGGCTTCCAAGTACCTCCAGCAGAACTTGAAAGTATTCTGCTCTCACATCCTGACATCGCAGATTCTGCTGTCATTGGTGTGGATAGTGTCAAAGAAGCGACTGAGTTACCTAGGTGTGTATCATTTCATTCCAAGAATGTCCGATGTCACTTTCTGACTTTTCATTCTTTCTGTCAACTTCGGTCTTGCTGGTACCTTATGTCTATTCAGAGCCTACGTCGTGCATGCCAAACCGGATACTCTCAAGACCGAAGCCGATAAAGAGGCTTTTGGCAGAGGTGTGGCAAAGTGGATGGAAACTAAGGTTGCGAAACACAAGTTCTTGCGAGGAGGTCGGTCTTTTCTTCTTCCTCATGTCTGTTAGCTTGCTCATGGTGTCCTATCACCTCAGGTGTTGTCGTGATTGATGTTGTCCCAAAGAGCGCAGCAGGTAAGATTCTCAGAAGAGAGCTGAGGGAGAGGGCGAAGAAAGAGTTGGCTGTCAAGGCCAAATTGTAGACCATTTATCTCAGCTCGACATACTCTACCATTTGTTGCGATTGCCAGTGAACCAGTGAAGTATTCAAAACTACCTCTGTCCTTCCTACGTTCCTTAATGTTTTTTCTTCGTCATCATCCACTCCTTTTCTCTGTTATACTGGATTCCTGTTTACTATAGTCCGACTACCTCTTGTTCATAATCTTATATAGTATAGTATGTATGGAAACTCATTGAAGAGAAACCTTGAACCGTTTTCGTTACTCGGATTTAGTTCAATCGTTTGCTTCGAACTATTCCTTTTCGATAGTCTGAACTTAGTTTGTTTATGGATATCTATTTCTGTTATAAGTAGGGAATTCATAAAGATTTGCCTAGGCTCATAAGTGGTGCATATATACAGCCATGTGAGTACAGAAGATGCGATAAAATAGTAAACTAGAAAGTCGAAAGTCGATGACAAGTCTGCGAGACAAATACATTATAAGATACTTAACAAATCCGAAAGCAAATGCAACGAATAGGTACAGTGACAAGAAAGCGGAGATAAAACGAAACAAATCGCTGACTAACGAGCAGGCTGACTAGCATTCGCTGCACGAGCTTTGTTGAGATCTTCAAAACGTTGCCACAACAACTCTGCCCATAGTGGATGCGGAGGAATGTGACCGACGAGAGCACGTAGCACTTCGAGCCTGCAACTGAAGTGAGCATCATTAGCTTAAAGGAGAAAATAGATTCCTTACCATCGCGCTTTCTCCTCATCAGTGTCAGCGAAGAAGGTAATCTCATCATCGTCGGGGAAGATCAGACGGAAAGACCTTTCAACACCATATATGCCGTCGTATTCGTCATATCGACTACGAGACGTGACCCCAGAAGCTGGACTCTTGGGATGGTTGTGTGGGTCTTGATTATCTTCGACGGCAATAGCATTCTTCAAGTTAATGGTAGCGGTGACTTTCTTCGTAACGTCATTAAAGGCCACTAAATTCGCCCCAATCACGCGTAGACGCCGACGGCGCCAGGACTAGAAGGAAGAAAGAATAAGAATAAGAAGAGAATCGAAGCGGATGCACTTACTGTACAGTCACCGCCATTTTGAGTAAGTGTGCCTTCAAAATAGGTAACCTTGTGCCAGTTAACATGTCGTAAACCACGATGACACTCCTCCAGACTCTGAGGTAGTTGGTCGGGAGGAAGACCAGGAAGTGGAGGTAATCTGAATATCTGAAGAACTATCTCCCCGACCTGTAAGGTTGAAGACTTATTGCCGACTTCTAACCGTTGCCCAATCAATGGGAAAGCGCTTTCAAATATCTTCGTATCGCAACGGTTGGCGATATCTTTGAATGAGATGAATGCCCGCGCTAGAGTTCCATCTGGTTTCAGATAACGAGCCAGGTTCTCGTTAAGACGAGCTGGTGGAGCTTGAGGTGGTGGTGGTGGCGGCGGTTGCTGCTGTTTGGGTGCTTTGTCTTTCTTTTTGGGAGATGACGAGAAGAAGCTACGCATGCCGCCCTTGGAGGATGATTGTGTAGCCATCGGCGGCGGGACAACAGGGGCTGGAGGAGGAGGAGGAGGAGGTACTACCGATTTGAATTGAGCGATAATGTGGGGATCACGTCGAATCTTGAGAGTCAAAGTAAACTCTAATTTACTGTGCTCGATACTTTTAACGGCAGTCAGTTGACGCGTTTCAAGAAGGATAACCAAAACTCTGCTCACAGTTCGAATTCTTGTTCAATCCGACCATCCTTGCCAAACCGGCAATCGGGCGTGGTGACGAAATGAATACCATTATTCAGTGTGCAAGAGAACGCGGTGGTTTCATTGGGGATAGGAACATGAAGGTCCTTCACTCCCATCACTAAGGAAAATTTTAGATCAAGGGATAGAATAATTCGATAGAAGTCTGACCTTTCACGAAAACTTTGCCGTACGCTTTACTCTTGTCTTGTGCTCTGTATTCCTTGATTTGCTTCGAGTATTCGTTCTGGACAGACCTTCGGTAAATATCACCCATACAACGGCAAGGTAACGCACCATGTCCGAAGGCCGTCTCACAGTTCTCCAAGCTTTACCAGTATTGACATCTCCAGGTCCAGCCATATGAGATATCCTATCTGCATCCGCAGAGGCATAGATAGTGCCTTCGCGTTCCCTGATGAGATACTTCTATGGCGAATGTCATGAGCAAGGGAGGACACAACTATCGTGGCTAGCTCACCTTTTTGCGCGGACTTGCGTGTTTCTGAAGCTCTTTCTCAATGCTACCTTGAAGATCTTCCTCGACGGATTCCACTGGCTCTAGCAGAGGGTCCTGTCCTCTCATAGCAGCACCTCTTTTGGCCTTATCATCGAGGACATCTGCGTCTCCAGTACTCATGCTACGGCGCCTGCTGGGTCTCCCACCCCCAACAGTGAGATGTCGACCAGTTCGCCCATGGAATACATCATCCTCTTCTTCCTCCATCCGCCTAATCTCTCGACGTTTCTCCAAAATCATAGCCTCTCTGGATCGAATGTTATCCTTCGGGGGAAGAGGGGGCGGAATCGTCGAAGATGAACTGACAGATCTACTTGTCACTTCAGAAGGAAGAAAACCTTGTCCAAGCAAGACAGAATCGGTAGCAGCCCTCTCCATAGGGTTAGGCAGTACAGGCAAGACTCTTTTATTGACCGTGAAAGAATCATCTTCCTCGGTCGACATCGATGTATGGGCTGAAGGGTGCTCCATCGAGACGCCACCCGCGCCGGCGACATCTTCCATGAGTCTGTCCAGGGCACTGCGCATATCCATGTCAACATCCACCGGGGCCACTCCTGTTCTACCATTGTCGCTGAGCTCGTCACTGGGACGGATTGTGACAACGCCCAAGTTACGAGCACCAGGTTCAGAGGCTGAACGGCGAGTTGAAGGATTGGCGCCAACATCCTCCATATCGGCGTCGCTGAATCCCAGCTTCCCCAGCCCAAACTTGCTTCCGAAGTCAAGTTTCAGTTTGTCATTCGACGTGGGAGGTTTGAGAATACCAAAATCTTCGTCCTCGTCATCTTCTTCATCCAATTGTTCCTTCTGCTCAAGTTCTGACTCAGCCTCTTCTCCATCCTGCACTTGTGCCAGTTCACTGTAGTCCATCGACTTCTCAACCTCCATGCTATGTTCAGTTTCTGGGGGGTCGTGTGTCCGGAAAGTACCAACTGCAACCACGCGCTTTTCAGCAGTTTCAATCGTAGCCAGCTCTGCACTGTTTTCAGTACCGGTAGTGAGGACAGACACGGTATCTCTGTCATTTTCACTGGCACCAACTCGCTGATCTTTAGTCTCTAGAGTCTGCAGAGAGGCGCTGCCTCTGAGACTGCTGCGTGGACTGTTTGATGGACTGGGACTGCCAAAGCTGCGCTTGTGCAATAGACGTCGCTGAACATCATCGCGAGTGATCCGCAACCGTCCGCCGCTGGGACTTGCGGGAGAAGGCGAACGAGTTGAACGAAGGGCGGGGGATGATCGTGAGGGAAGACCAGCCAATACTGAACGTCTAGGAGGACTTGTGGGAAGAGAGAATGATGCGTTTCTCGAGCCCATAGGTGAAGCTTCCATCGAAGTATTGAGGAGAGGCTGCACATGCAAAATTGTCAGACAAATGAGAAAAAATGAAGCTTGACAACCAACCGGATTCGGTTCACCGCTTTCTTGCTCTATGGCACTCATGTCTACTTCGGAATGTTCAGTAGAGACTGTAGACAGATTTCGAGAATCTTCATCCATGTGCAAGCTGCTGTCATTGCCTGTCGGAAGCTCTTCATCTTGAAGATTAGGAAGCTCGAATGGGTCAGGGCCTGAAGTGTGTTGCGTCTTCATTGAAGTATCTGCGTCTATTAGTGTTAGTTAGTGGCCATTGATAAGCATTATGGAGGAGGCTAGTCACCTATACCCAGGTCAAGTTTAGGCATCAATACTTCAGAATGAGTATCATCATTGCACCTGGAGGGCTTCATAGGCGAAGGCGAGTCGGGTAACATCTGAACATCGTTATCTATCTCCTCTTCCTCCACCTTTACGGCCTTTAGACGCTCAACATGTGTCGTGCGACCAAGAGGAGGGCTTGTTGTTTGAGGTGAGTGGAGGAACGGGTGACGAGGAGGAGTAGAAGGAGGAGTAGAAGACGAAGTAGGGTGAATGGGAAGGGGAATACTGTGGAGATTGGGCATAGGAAGAGGCGACGAACGAGCCAAGATTTCTTCGTGGAACTGCTTAGCTCGCTCAGCGTGATGTGATCGTCCAAAGGGAACCCCGTCTTCGGTCTCTAAATCAGTGGGATGATCATTGTAGCTAGTTCGTGGAGGGGTACTCGTCCGCTGCGAGCCAAACATCTCGTCAACGAGACCGTTGATGCTTGTGTCTGGATCGAGCTCGAGACGATTTGAACCATTATCGGAAAGCTGGATGCTGTCGTATGAGTCTTCCGGACCAGGTTCGTTGGGACCGGGTTCATTGGACACGGAACAGTTGTCGGCTAAGGGTGTCCGGAAGAAGGAGTCAGCATCGTCATCTTCGTCAGGATTCCCGTAAAAGTCTTCGTCACTGTCAAGTGCACCCGACTCTTCCTCCTCTTCATGATCCTCGGGATCTGAGATTTCTATAACATCACAGGCCTCACCCCAAGTGACTGTCTTTCTCTTCTGCTTTTTCCCACCGCTGAGACGAGGACCATGCATTCTCTTGGAAACGAGCGAAGACCGTATTGGGGAAGGGCCGCCCGTGGGAGTAGAGGACTTGGGCGGTGAAGATGGGAGAGGCCTCGAGACTGTCTCGAGGCGTGTAGAGGGTACAGGTGGAGAGTAGTGTGCTTCTATGTCTCTGGCTGGGAAGACACGAAAAGGACTCTTCGTCACAGGCTCCTTTTGGATCAGACCCTGGTACGTCTTGGATTGCTTTCGTTCTCGTTTGAGAGCAAAAGGTCTGTCATTCTCCGTTTCTCCCAGCTCGTGAAGAGACGGTGGTCGTGGACGCTTTTCACCGGATACACGACGAGAGCCAGAGGGAAAAGGAAGGGGATGGTTACGAGATGGAGTAGAAGGCGTTGGTATCTGACTCTTAAAGGGTGATTTGGTAACAAGGTTGTTGTTTCGCATGTGCCTATAGCTTGAAGAGGAACGACGGGCAAGGTCAGCTTGGGTGGGCTGAGAAGAGTCTCTTTTCGAGATGCGAAGAGGAGATGTCGCAGTGCCGTTGGAGTTGTCAGAAGGAGGGGAATTCCAACCCATGCCTGATTCCCGAAGAATGGAGGATTTGATGGGATCTGGGGTGTTGGAAAGCAATCTGTCTCGCAAAGGAGACGCGGTGGAACGAGTAGAAGTCATAAAAGAGTCGTGAAGCCCTCGCGGAGGAAACGGGCGACGAAGGTAGGATCAACAAACTTACACGTGGGAAATCTACTCAGCCGCGCCTGAGTGCATGTGATCGCGACCGCTCCACGTGATGTGTGACGGAGAGGCGGAGTCTGCGAGACTGCGACGTTCCCTTCTGTCCGTGTTTGGCGGGGATTTTGCCCGCCGTCAGCTCGTTCAGCTCTTCTCGAATCTGCCTAGAAACTTCCAAAGGTGTATATTTATGTATCTACTACAGTCTTTTTCCGCGAAGAAAGCGGTAGCGTTTGGAAATCTCGATGCCTGAAACCTCCGACGCGTCTTCACTTCACCGCGACCTGACCCGCGACTTCGTCTAGGTTTTCGTTTATCCATTGTCGGCAACTTTGTTCAGCTTCCACTTGTTGAGGAGCGATCACTTTTTCCTCTCTACAACAAGAAGATACACCCTTAGGACCCTTTATCGTTCAATTTCGCGAAGTCTACGTCTTTCAGTCGTGAAGCGTCAACAGGGAAAATGATCCGCTTCAAGCGTAGTTCAGGCAGCTATTAAGGAACGCGTCCACCGGTGGACTCCAGCTTTCTGACTGGGAGTTGCTTCAAACACGTCACAAGCCTTTCTCAATAACGACGACTTTTCTGTCTGATGCTGTCTGTCTTTTCACCACCAAAGCTGTCGATTACACCAACATTTCTCAGCTCGCCGCTTTAGATCAACCATGGCTCAGATAGCCTGCAAGAACGATGGCCGAGGTGCTCACAAAGTGTCTGCAGAAGACTGTAGTCTTGAACTGGAACTTGTGCTGGCGAAAGGCGCAAAAGTTATGGCGACCCGAAATCTATGACAGACTAAGGTCACCATAATTTTCTGCACTCACGTTTTCTATGGCTCGCTGTTTGCTTGTTTTCTACAGGTCTTATGAAGGACACTATTGGGACCGTCGTTGACACGTCCAGAAGCCTGGTTGTACCCCCTTGCTGTCCTTGCCGAGATCCCGATGTACACAGGACTCCGTGAGGGCTTTAGAAGGCGTAGCTATCGCTCCCATTGCCGCGTATAAGCAAGTTTTCGAGTTGAAGGGCTAAGTGCGCAGTCGGTTACAAATACCTTTACGACTGGGGTGGGCCATCACTGTTCACAAATCTCAGGGTCTTACAATAAAGAAAGCACACGTTGGGCTGGGAAGGAAGGAGTTCTGCGCTGATTTGGTGTTGATGGCGTTGTCGAGAGTCGCTATCCATCTATCTAATAATCTACGCATCTATCTATCTAATATTAACGGTCTGATGCTTGTGGACAGGTTCGACTACTCCCGAGTGAAAAAGTTGGGCGGTTGTTGCTTGGAATGAGCAAAGAGTAGATTTTTATTAGACGCTGCAATGTATCTCCTTGAATCGATCTCGTAAAACCGCTACTACTTTGATTGAAGAGTGTAAGTACTTACTCTCGTTGCTCGGATTGTGAAGCGAGCAACGCCACGGTATATACATTTTTATCTAATCACACAGCCACAGTTTTTCTCTCTTCATCCACACGTCTCATCGTCAAAGGACCCATCAATGTCATTCGAACAAGAGACCATGTGCACTGCCGACTGTCAAGTATCATGATCATCTGTGTATTCCGGTACTTTTGCACCCGAATTGCAAGTCTAAACTGTGTTTACTTTTAGCTGACTCTTGAAACTCCTTGGAGGACCACCGCCCCTGTAATATCCGGTGCGGATTTTGATTTTGACATGTAACCTGCGACAAGAACTCTAGCTTCTTCCTATGTTTTCGCTCTTCTTGCAGCTGTGTTTGAAGCTCTATGCGTAATACGTGACGTCTATGAGGGGCCTCATGGAAAAGATCTCTCCGTCCGAACTGCAAAGAACACGGGGATCCGGAATGCGGTGAAATCTCTCGCGGCCCTTGGCTCAATAGGGCCTAATTGATGTTAAGCGACGCTTGACGGGCGTGAGGCACCTCTGATGTTATTCATTGCAGAAAATCCTTGACTGGTATAAAAAGACGTCGACTTCCGATGCTAGATATCTCAAAAACACACTTCTCTCAGTATCACTCCCTTGATCCAACATGCACTTTGATCCCTACAGCCTCATGAGTGTCCTTGCTATCTCTGGGAACTTCACTTCTCCCTCCATGTTCCCACCTGAACACGAATATATCGCTCCGGGAGTGCATGATAAAAGGTCCCCTTGTCCCGCTTTGAACGCCCTGGCAAACCACGGCTTTATGTATGTCCTTTCTGCGACATTCCTTTTTGTCTTTAATCTAACTTTTCCCGATTAGCCCTCGTGATGGCAGAGACATATCCTCTCATACCTTAATCCAATCCACCGTCGAGATGTACGGTCTCTCCGTTCCCCTCGCCACCACGCTTGTCTCCGGTGGGATGTTATGCTGTGGAAACGTTTTCACTGGCATCGACCTGGATGACCTTGCCGCCCACAACAAAATCGAGCACGATGGCTCTCTCGTCCATGCTGACACCAAAGAAGGGGAATCTCGTGCCCCTATACACGTTGACCAGGCTCTCCTCACACAACTTCTCACTTCTTATCCCAATGGATTATCGCTCGACGATTTCGCTCATGCACGCTATGAGCGTGAAAAGGGACTTGCTAAACCGCTGGACCCTTTCCATGCAGAACTCGGTCACGGAGAAGCATCCCTAACGTGGTTGCTGATGAAAAATGCATCCAATGTCGTTCCCATTGAGACTCTGAGACAGTGGTATGGAGAAGAGAGGTTCCCCGACTCTTATGTCATTCCACAAGAGACTATCGGATTCATGGACGCCGCTGGGCTATCTCGGAAGATTGCAGACAAGATGAAAGAATTGCGGCGGGGGGACCGGGGAGACTAGAAGACAGGTGTAATAAATTATTGTAGTGTTATTATTGGTTTTTTGTTGTAACAGTATCGTCCTGTAACTTATGGATAGTACCAAAATAATACAGACCTGCTGCATACTAGTGGGCCCTCTTCATTCTCTTCTCGAGTACTTGGCGCATCCGAGGGACCCGAAGGACACAGGAATTGCGGATACCGGCGGGAAAGAGATATCGGTCACCCCAGGCCGCCTCATATGCATTCCATCAATGCTGAGCGCTGATGATGGCAGACGTGATGAGATAGATGGCGCCCAAAAGTCAAAGCAACCAGATGATCATCCATCAGACGCGTCGACCAAACACCATCAACGTAATACTAAGACGCGACAACAAACTTGCACAACTTGCGACTGCATTCACCCGGTGCGCTGCGAACTGATGACGCTGGTCCATCGTTCAAAGACTTGGACAGATCCAGACACCGCTCCAACTCCTGATACATCTGATCTCTCCCATGACAGCGACCCAGCACAGACCAAGGTTTCCCTTGCCAGCTCGAAGAAGAAACTGCAGAAGGAGGTAGACAAGTTGAAGAGGAAAGATGAGGTGATTTCGTTCCATATGCTCTGCAGTTGTCAGCTCATAAACTTGAATCTCTAGGCTTTCAGTAGGCGGTCTATATTCGCTACTAGGCGGTTTCTCTTTCCCCTGGGAGTAATGTGTACGAGATGGCATTTACTCTTGGTATCGCAATAGCAACTAACTGGTTTATCTTAGTGGGAGTTATGATTGCGTTCGCTTTCGTGCAGCCTAGCGATATACAAGACATGCATGCTCAACTTACGCTATTAATGGACCATTACGATATCAATCTTCCCCAACTCCCAGATTTCGATTTCTCTCGTCTGGAGGTAGAATGGAACAGGATACGGAGCAACATTCCAGAGGTGTGGAAATTCAATACGGATGGTCGAGAATTCCAGGTTGGTGAGAATATGGCCGCAAGAGGATTGATCGCAAAGTATCCAGTCGTTCTCATCCCTGGTGTCATTTCTACCGTAAGTCCAATACCTACTCGTTTCTACGAAGGGCTCATGACCTCAATGTTTCATAGGGACTGGAGTCGTGGTCAACATCTCCAGATTACCGACCGTTCTTCCGTGAAAAGATGTGGGGTGGTATCAATATGCTCTCCCAAGTAACATTTAATCGGGAGAAATGGATTTCCGCTATGATGCTTGATCCCGTTACTGGCCTCGACCCACCAGACGCTAAAATCCGTGCTGCAGAGGGTATCGATGCCGCTTCGAGCTTCATCCAAGGTTACTGGATTTGGTGAGTTTCCATTCGTAGTGCCAATGTTATCTCTGAACGAGGCTTCCAGGTCTAAAATCGTGGAAAACCTGGCCGTTGTAAATTATGACACGAATAACTTATATCTTGCACCTTACGACTGGAGATTATCTTACTATAATCTGGAAGAGCGAGATGGGTATTTCTCGAAACTGAAGAGCACAATAGAAGGCTTCAAGTAAGTCCTGATATAATACCAAGTGCAGTTTACTGACCAGAGTATAGAAGACGGCAAGGAAAGAAGACAGTAATTGCTGCCCATTCCATGGGAGCGACGGTCAGCCAATTTCTGTCTATATCGCGTCTCGTTGCTCACAATGTGTTTAGGTAACACTGGTGACATGTTTCCTTTCAGATTGTCATTACTTGCGAAGACTGAACCCTAGTCTACCCGTTCCTTCTAGTACTTGTAGGTTCTTTATCGCATGTCAGTATGCTCTTTGCTCACCAATTCGATATAGCTTCAAATGGGTCGAGTCCCCAGAACACGGTGGAGGCGGCCCCGACTGGGTCGAGGTTAGTGATCTTTGATTTGATCCCTCTGAAATTCATCCAAACTTCACGGCCAGAATCACATAGAAGCGTACATCTCCATTGCAGGAACTCACCTCGTGCGTCGTCTCGTCTTTGTTTAGAGTTTATGCTCACAATCCTTGCTCAGGGGGTGGTAAGCTAGCCAGATTCGTCCAATGGCTGTTACTTGTGAGTCTTACCTGTCAACCCTCTCAGTCCAAGGCTATGTCGGCTTTCTTGTCCGGGGAAATGAAGGACACCGTTCAGATGAACCCTGCCGGAGCTTACGGTGAGCTCTCACTTCTGGTCTTGAAAGGAAACGCGCCAATCTCAACTTGTCTCTCTGCACTTAGTACTAGAGCGATTTTTCTCGCGGGCCGAAAGACGCAAGCTTTTCCTTAGTTGGGCAGGAAGCGCTAGTATGTGGATCAAGGTGAGTTCTCTTTTTGCGTTGGATATTGACTTTAACCGAGTAAGCCGATTTTCGTACTTCTAGGGCGGTGATGCAGTCTGGGGCAATGCCACATGGGCGCCAGATGATCCAGAAGGGTCAAGTCATAGCCATGGTCAACTGATTGCTTTCCGAGAAACTTTCCTCAGCGAGGAAGACCGCCAGGAGGATCTACGCAATATGACATCGGAGCAAGGAGGAACTTGGGTTCTGAAACAGTGAGGTCGCGGTGTAAGATGACGAAGTAAAGACTGACAACCCTCTATAGCACTCCGACAACTTTCCAGGTTAGTGATGTTCTTATCCGGTTTCAATCGACCAATGCCTACTCTGCTTTACCAGCAAATGATGTACACGAATTATTCTTTCGGCATAGAAAGAGACGAGGATAAACTTGCACGGAACGATTTGGATCACAGGAAGTGGACAAATCCACTCGAAGTGAGGTGAGTCCTCTTCTCTGATATCGCCTTCTACGTTCCTCAGGCTCCGTTTAGATTGCCAAATGCGCCGTCTATGAAGTTCTACTGTGTCTATGGACATGGGAAAGAAACTGAGGTAAGCTCCGTATACCTTCTCGAAGACATTAATCCTGACTTCGTGCTTAGCGCTCATATTGGTTAGATTAGCCCTTGAATTCTAGGGTTCTATACTGATCGTGACTTCACCGACAGGTACGCAAGGGGCGAATATGAACAAGATGAGACTTCGGCGGACAGCCCGAATGCGGTCTGCTCAAGTGATGGCAAAAACTGCACGACTCCACGTCCGGGACTGGATTTGCCTTTGCTTAGGAAGAATTGGATAGACTGGGAATACACCGATGAATCTGTTGCTCCCAAAGTAAGGCCTGGCACAATGAGTGTACAACAGGGCTAACGATCTCTGAAATTCCTACAGGTGATAAATGGGGTGAAGATAGGCGAGGGTGATGGTACAGTCAGTCTGATAAGCCTAGGTGCCATGTGTGTGGAAGGATGGAAGAGACGAAGATGGAACCCAGCAGGCATTAACGTCACTACCATAGAGGTACTTCAACAATCTCTACAGAACTATCCTTTGTCTGACGCAACATCCACTAGCTTCCTCATCAACCCGTTCCTGCTTTACTCCGTGGTGGAGCAAACACTTCTGAGCATGTGGATGTCCTTGGTTCTACCGCCTTGAACGAGATCATCGTAAAGGTGGCTACAGGTGCCAGCGGCGAGATAGAGGAGAATTTTGTTTCCAATATTCGCGAGTACTCTCGGAAGATGCAGTGGGATTAGTTCGTCATTGCCGTAGATCGTGTCAATGAGATTTCTGAGGTGATTTTGCGACAGTCGGAAACATGGTCTTCAGCTGGCTAGATTGAGTTTCGATGGCATACATATAGCAATCCGTGATGCGTCTCAATTCTGCAAAGTCGACGGTGCAAGGATGCTTGGCAACAAATTCGTCGCTCTGTAAGAATTGTAGCAGCGTTTGACTGCGAACGTGTCTAAAACCGATGTGTACACAAAGGAGGAGCTGGACGTACTTCTCAGGCTTTCTTTCTTGTGCAAGACCTGCAGAGTCTTTGACGAAAGCTCTGCAGTCGAGACCAGTCTGTCGAATTTCTTCCTGTTCGTCGGCGGATAGATCCTTCAGAAACGACATTGTAGGCGTCTTTTCTCCTGGGACAAGCGTAGGGAAATACTGTCCTAGGCGATGTAAAATTATAGTCAATTTCGCGACAGTGGTCCAAACATGATAAATGTCCTGGGTGAGGTAGCGTGAGCAGGTATAGCGAGGCAGCATAGCAATCAACACCCACCAGTATAAAAAACTGTTGAAGGATCTTCACGTATAAGCCTCGCAAGTCCTCCCCGTCCTTCTGGATTTTTTTCAAAATCTCTATTTCTCCTTCGCGCAACACGTCAGGTACGTCAAGATTTTGATGTTTGTAATATTCGTCAAAAGCGAGAGCTACTTCAGCGTTTTCCGAAATGCGACGACGATACCGATCGACATTAGCCAGCAGATCCAGTAGGTCTGGTACACGGTCATTTAGGAGGTCGGGATACATGATCTTGCGTATCTCATAAATGAATGCTTCCAGAGGTGGTACTTGAGCTCGAGACGCAGAATTGGACATTATTTCTTCATCTATATGGGCTTTATGTCGGAGAGGAAGTCAGAGACTCAGAGTTGATTGTGCACTGGGATAAGCATGGAAGCACGCACTGTAGACATTGTTAAGTTTCCACATAAATTGCCGTCTTTTCTTCGCATTGGCGCGAGATTGTGGGTCTTTTGCATCAAGTCCTTCAGTGAAATGCTTGAAGTCTACATCACTGATGAGCTTCTTGAGTTCGGTGAGGGACGACTGCATCGCAGGTGAAGTGAAGTTGAAGGGCCGGCCCGAACTTGGCCCGAACTCAACCAATGTACAACTGTTCTTCTTGGACTCATTGGTCGGGCAGGTCTGACTTCGCAAAAACTCTTACAGCACCCCCAAAACGTCCAAATGACGTTCCACTATTCATCTCATCGATCGAGCGTCTTCTATGATAGTCACTAGAACCACCAAATTCTATCTACGTCGAATTCTATACCCCCGAGTTTGCCTACGAAGTCGGAAAAAAGCTCATACTGCCCCTGGCACAGAACTGTCTATTCACCTCCCGGATCTCAGACGAAACGACAACCTTGCCGTTTGAGTCATCGTCCGAGTCAAACACTGGCCGCGACAAGCTCAGGCTCCACGCAACTTTTTCGATGTAGCCCAAAAATTTAAATTGTAGTACCTTAGAAGAATAGATGGATATACCGTGTTTTAGGGCCAAGAAATCTCACCGATGTCAACCTGTCACTGCGACCGATTTCAAGAACTGCAAGCTTCCTTTCAATGCTGCGAACCTTTCTTTCAAGATTTCGGGGAACTCAAAGTGATATGGGCTCCATAATCTGAATTTCTGGGCAGTTCTTACTTGTATTTGTACTGCAAGATGTGGCAATTACCATCATCATCAAAACTGCAACCAGTATTCTATCATAAAACCTTTTTGAGCTTTATCGTGCCTAGCGAGTGCTACTAGTAGAGAATCTTCTTGAGCTAATATTCTGCAAGAGATCTAGGGCGAGTCGGAATTACCCGCCGAAACAACGATATTCTATTTATTCAGAGACATTCAGAGACATTTCCTTTCCTTCATACCATGTCTGCCAGTGTCGCGAATACCCTCCCAAGCGTTCGTTTTGTCTCTTTCTCTCGCTTTCTTTCTAATCTAAACCCCATTCTTTGCAGCATACCACGGTCTTAGTCATAGGCGGCAAGTCCTAGCGCGTTGCATCGCAGATATCGTTCCGTGCTCAGTGTATTTATTTGTAGGAGGTCCCGCTGGTTCTTATGCAGCATCAGTATTGGCCAGAGAAGGAGTGAAAACGGTAGTTTTGGAAACTGCAAAGTTCCCTCGGTGCGTGGCGCGTTCTGTGCTTTCTTTCCCATAACTGCAACATAACTGACCCGAATGCCCAGGTACCACATTGGAGAGTCGCTAATACCATCAATACGCCCATATATGCGCTTCATCGACTGTGAAGAAAAGTTGGCCAACTACGGTTTCTATCATAAAGTGAGCTCGTCTCGAAATTCACACGCATATATGGACCTGACTCTTCGACGCGTAGCCTGGATCGGCCATCAAGTTCAATCAATTCAAGCGCGAAGGCTGTGAGTAGCTCAATCAGCTCTAGTATTTTTGTCGGGTGCACTCAGAGTGCTTTAGACACAGATTTTGTCGCTCTTGGAGCAAATAACAACGCTTGGAATGTTGTAAGCAGACTCGTACCTTCCTGATGATTCTAAAGTTCACAGAAGCAAACCAGGACCGCGCTGAGTTTGATCTTCTCTTGCTGAACCATTCACGTATCTGTGGTGCCTCTGTATATGAGAGGACTAAAGTGACTTCTGTGTCATTTTCTGACGATGACCGGTCCAAACCTGTCTCGGTGACTTACTCGCATGTCCCTCCTCCGGCTCCTTTGTCTCCTCCAGCATCTCCTACGTTAGGGAGGGATGAAAAAGAAGCTTCTATCCCAGAACCACAGGCCTTAACAGGAACAATGACTTTCGACTACTTGATCGATGCATCTGGACGCGCTGGTATACTATCTACGCGTTACCATAAAAACCGTCACTTCAACGCTTCACTGAAAAATATCGCCATTTGGGGCTATTGGAGATGTGTAGGCACGTATGGGATGGATACACCACGCCAAGGCTCTCCTTGGTTTGAGGCTCTGACCAGTATGTTTTATTTTCAAGGCTGCCTTGGACGAAACCTCATGTTTCTCTTAGATGAATCCGGGTGGGCATGGTTTATTCCATTGAGTACAGGCAAAACTTCGATTGGAGTCGTCATGAACGAAGAAAAATACAAAGCCAGATTCAGAAATAACGACACATCGACTTCGCCTTTCCCATCATCTGTAGAAACTCCGAATCCATCCAATTCGACCACGACAGCTCGTTATATCTCCTGTCTCGGTCTTGCTCCGGGTCTACTGAAGCTCATCACTGAGAATGGCAAAATGAATGAAGGGAGTGTTCAGATGGCGAGTGACTTCAGCTATTCCGCTTCAAGCTACGCCGGAGACGGATACAGAATTGTAGGAGATGCAGGAGGTCCGTTCATTAACTATCCATCCTGAAGTCTTTGCTTACGAGAACGTCTTAGCTTTCATTGATCCCTTTTTCTCCAGCGGGATTCATCTCGCACTCACTGGGGCCTTGTCCGCTGCCTCCACTATCTGTGCCTCTATCCGTGGCACCTGCTCAGAGGATGAGGCAGCAAAATGGCATACGAAACGTGTCGCTACCAGTTATACCAGGTGAAAAGCTTTTGTGGTCTCTGCGACTTCATCGTTGACTCTCTACAGGTTCCAAATAGTTGTCTTGAGCGCCTATAAACAGATTCGTAACCAAAGTGTTGGCGTTCTTGCCGATATCGACGAGGATAACTTTGACCGAGCTTTTACTTTCTTGAGACCAGGTACGGCTCTTCTGTCTCGTTCCTGCAATGACTATCCTCATAATTTCGATTAGTTATTCAAGGTGCCGCAGATATGGGCTCTCAGCTGTCGGAATCCGAAATTCAGAAATCTCTGGACTTTTGTGTCAGCTTGTTTAATCCTACCACTCCAGAACAACATAGACGTCTTTCCGTTTCCAGCAGACAAAACAGGGAACTCTGCGACGTCACAAAGCCTATAATCGATCCGAAGTTCCTTCATGATATTGCCTTCAAGCATACTCGTCGTACACTACCAACCAAACCAGAACCAGAAAACTCTGACGAAGCGACCGAGGACGGCACAAATGACAAGATGGTTTTCGACAAAGTCAACGCCAGGAAAGTCGTGCACAATGAATATTCAATAAACAATTTGGAGAACGAGCCTTTGGATGGTTATGTCGTTCGTTTGGAGAGAGGCAAACTAGGGCTTGTTCGGGTTTAGGCATTATTTCTTGGTTCATCTTCCAGATACTTTCGTCAAGTTATCGCCACACTTTACATGCTTGTATATTGTAGCACATTCTTTTGATATCCTTATCCGTGTCTTTCCTTTACTGTACAATTTGTGTTTTGTACTGTGTATTCACCTGACCGTTTCGAACCAAAATTGCGTCTGTTCTCGAAAACTTGAGCTCGGTTTGCAGATCTCCAAAGTGGGTAGAAATTTATGATTAGTATGATTGGCAGATGTACATTTCACTCTGACACCACAAAGCCACCAGTGGTCATATTCCAGCCTATATATGTAAGAAGTGTGATTTTGGGCTTTTGGAAGAGGAATACAATTGAACTCCATACACACCTAATTGAGCGTAAGTCCAGCCAAAAACCTTTCCATCCGGATTATGAACATCAGAAAGGGCCCTATGCATCCCGGGTTGCTGGTGGAATTGATCAAGCGTTTCCATGTCCTTCTCGTCCAAGGCAATCAACTGTGTATTCCGTGGTCATAACATGTCAGACTTGCAGTACAGGCGGATCTGAATCACATACAGATATATTAGTCCTCATCCGGTCAGGATTTTGTGTTTTGGGAATGATGACAGTCTGACGCTGGACGCCCCAACTAATCAATACTTGGGAAACGTCAGCTCCGTGCTTTTCAGCGATGCTCTTAATTGTTTTGTCCGTCATGAGGTTGAATTCTGGACCACGGCCTGGTTGACCTGAATACGTAGTTTCGTTGAGGATGAATCAGACATCAGAAGACCTTGTGCACCTACCTAAAGGCGACCAAGCAGTCAACAGTATCCCTTTTGATTCACAATAGGCTTTCAACTCGTGCTCGGGGAGACATGGATGGCATTCTACTTGGTTCACAGCCGGGACAGTGGAGCAGTGCGGTAAAAGAATTTCGAGACTCTTGATACTAAAGTTCGATACACCAATACTCTTGACTTTACCTGTAACATGTTCGACCTGGTTAATTGATAGCCTCTGCTTTAGTGGATGAGCATAACGCACCGGTCTCCAAAAGCTTTTCCATTTCTTTCCAGCAGTCAAGGAAAGTGGGTTTCTCGTCTGGCTGCAGGGCTGTATAAGACCAAAGAGGCTCTCCTGTTTGAGAGACTTATTAGTATTCTAGCATCGATGCTCATGTTAAGAAGTTTAACGCACCAGGCGCGTAAGCTTGAGGCCAGTGCATGAGATACAGATCAATATATTCGCAGTTCAGGTTCTTCAGACTTTGCTCAAAGGTTTCTCTGACAGTATGGTGAGCATTGTTCCTGTCCAGAACCGAGGACCCGTTTTAGCAAAGAATACGGCAGGTAAAACGAGAGCTCGAGGACTTACGGGAGTTTCGTGGTCACATACAGCTCTTCTCTGGGAACTCCACACTCGCGGAAAGCACGTCCTACTTGTTTCTCGTTACCTGAGGGCATGGGTTAAATTAGTTTTCAATGAGGATAAATGGTGCATCACACACCATAACCTGCAGCCTAGAGTGTATCGTCTTAGTACAAACCAACTGCTGTAGAGGAATAGGGAGGGACACTCACAGTATCAAAATGTCTGTATCCAACCTATTGCACAGATAGAAATAAGATGAAGCAGACCCTCAAGAGAAAGAGATACGGACAGATATCGCGTTCATACATATGTCATACACCGTCTCGTCGTCCCCAAACTTGCCCAGCCAACATCTGAAAGCGAGGAGTCAGATTTGAAGTGAAACAGCGCAGAATGAGACGTGCCCTAGGCCCACTGATGGTATCTTCGTTCCATTGTTGAGAGTGAAGCAGGGAATCGTGGAGGCCATAGCAAGGATGTATGTCCTATGACCTTCCGGCCTGGACCTTCTTATAGATGCACTCCCGACCTGAGCGGCTGTCACAGTGGTGGAGTAAGTGAGACGATAATCATCTATGTCTCTGGCATGGAAATTGAAGCTATTATGTGCTAGTGCTAGTAAGGCAGCTGCTCATAGATCTATGAGAGTAAGCAATTCGACAAGGAATTCAAGAGGAATTTCAAATTTGATGCATGATGTGTCGCGATGACCTCATACAAAAGCTGACTATTGCGCAAGTTCTCGTCTCGTAACACACCCAGTAGTAACCAATATTCACTCAAAAGTTAGTTAGGAAAGGTCAAGCTTTCGAGCGACCAGGAAACTCGTTTGGAAACGAAAGGTTTTCGTGCTTCAGAAATCTATCGGAAGCAGATCTGAGCCGATCGGATCGCTTGCCGAAAGCTTCGGAAATTTAAAGTTTTCGAATCCGTTTCCGAGCACCAGAGATTTGATGTTTCCCAACTAACTTCTGGCCACGGAATATTGGTTACTACTGGGTGTGTAAGCTCTAGCCTCTAGCGCTGCGTTCAGCTCGGAACGCTAAAACCGAGAACGAGTCTACAATGAAGACCGACATCTCTGTACATGTGAGATGATTTCTATTCGAGTTGTGCGTTTTTTTTCTGGCACCTGTACCCAATGCAGTTGGTTTACGATTATACACGCTAATGTAGGCCGGGAATGCACTGGTCGCTCGCGATATATCCAATCTCACAAGCCTGATAGGATCGTATCGTCCATAAAACACAGAATGTGTCAGAATATGGCTAATGCCTGGAGGGAGAGTAAGAAAGGGAAGAATGAGTGTACGTGTCTGCATCATATAGCTTCGAAGAGAATCACAACTCGGATGGAAGCTTGGGAAGGATGCTGTGGTAATCTTTTATGTCCATCATCCGGCCTTGGACAGACACGATGCCCGGACTCTGGTCCCAGCCGGGTAATCCTTCCTCCTCCTCCTCCTGGCGGGGCAAGGAGTCGATGATGGGGTATCACTGTCATCGTCTTCCAAGACTTTCTATCAGCATCACATTTTTCTGTCTCCTTCCACTACACGACTTACTCCTCCAACAAATCCAGGGCCTTCTTATCCCGACAGTGATCCCCACATATGCCAGTTGCGAACATCGTCCACTCTTCCTTGAACAATGGAACGACTATTCTCGCTGTTGGATTTAGAGGTGTCCTATCTGGGACCTCAAACGCTCGATGCTCGTTCACTTGTCCGCTCGGTGCTCGCCGAACTCTTTCTCACTCGCAATCTCCACATATGCGAGCTGCAAAGATCCCCCGTTTTACCTTGAACAATGGAAGAACGATTCCTTCTGTTGGACTAGGGTCGGTTGCGTCTCCCCCGTATTTATCTGACCACCTGTTAACGTACTCCCCCATTCTTCCTGGTCATGCATGTGGCATATACAGATGCTGGATGGGAAACCCCGGCGAAGACCCAAGAGTGTATGATATGGTATCAAAAGCGATCAAGAACGGATATCGCCACTTTGATACAGTAAGTATGCGTTGCTAGTACTAGTGCCCAACGACAGGTACTGATGACGGTGTTTCATAGGCTGGGGGTTATGGTGCGTTACCCGTCCATAACAAGCTCAAATAATCTGGATACCTAGTCTATTCCGTCAAATAGGCAACGAAAAACAAGTTGGCCAAGCCATCCGTGACTTTGGTGTTCCTAGGGGAGACATATTTCTGACCACCAAGCTTGCGTGAGTTGTTCCACAGCTATCCATTCCCTTGAAATCTTTAAGTTTCATGTATACCTGTACAGCTCCGACAAGCATGACAAAGTCGCAGAGGCGCTTGAAGAGTCCTTATCAAGCCTGGATTGTGATTACATTGATCTGTATCTGATGCATTGGCCCATGGCGTACGCACCTGGTCAGCAAGGTCTGTGGTCGCAAGAAGCACTCCCTGAGGATGTGTGGCCAACGTTCAATGACACATGGAGAGAAATGGAGAAACTGGTTGAGACCGGTGAGTTTTGTGTTTCTTACCGATTCCTTTCTTGTCCTCTTAACTAATTTTATATACTTTTCTCCTCTAGGCCGTGTAAAATCCATTGGTGTATCCAACTTTTCCATCCAGAACCTCGAAATTTTACTAGCGTCCTCTCCTTCCACTTCGAGAACGGGAATGGTACCCGCTGTCAACCAAGTAGAATGCCACCCTTGTCTCCCCGGGAATGATCTTCGCCAATACTGCGAGTCTAAAGGCATTCAAATGGTCGCTTGGTCTCCCCTTGGTCAGCCCAATCCCGATCAACCCATCTCCCTACTCTCTCACCCGACGATAAAGCGTATCGCATCGGCTCTCCATGTCTCTGTCGCACAAATTCTCCTCTCATGGTCTAACCAGAGAGGAGTGGTCGTTATACCCAAGACCGAGGTTGAAGAGGAGATGAGAGCCAATATCTCTCTAGTTCTACTTCGAGAACAATTCATGAATGAGATCGATGCGATACATAAGGAAGAAGGCATGCACCGTTCTTTGTCGTATGTGCATAATATGTCGGATGATCCCGAAGGAAAGGTGTTCGGGTGGACGTATAAACAAGTGAGTAAATATAACGTTCCTTTCGCGAATTTATACTGTTCTTTAACGCTATCCTTCCTAGCTTGGGTGGAATATGACGAAAGGTGGAGTGGTGAAGGGAGGAGGAAGTCAGCTCATGCCGTAGACGATCGGACTCAGATAGATTAGTTTGTTGATTTATCTTCGGATTGTATTTTGACAAAGAAAGCCATTGCTCCGACGAGTCGTGCTACATACTCGGAAATGTAGCAGCCAGTGAACAGTAGTAGCACTGGTATTGCAAATATTGCGAGAGGATGAACAGGCAGCGGATTAACTTTTTCCCGTCGCGGGTGCGAAGTCGGAGAATTTACGGCGGTTTGCAAAAGGGGGTGGCGCGTCGAACTTTTCCAACTCAAAGTAATGTTTAGCCCGTTTCTTGAAGTAATGGTTACATCGAAAATATTGGCTCGCTGTACTAGGCTGTACTCCTATCTGATAAAGCTACAGATGAATAGTGTATGACAGCGTAGAGCGAGACGAGGCAAGCTCTGCCAGTGACTCCTTGTAGTGTAACTTTAATCTACGATTATCATTCTTCTTGCAAATCACTGTAAGTTGACTAGGTAGAGCAAGTTGAAAGCATATTGTGGTGGACGTCGATTGGTACTAATAGCTACTACTGAGTTACATCTTCAACATAGTCGTGATATCATGGCAGGTATAGGTATGTTTACAGAGTTCAGGAATAAGGTACACTCGGTGACTTGAATCCGTCCAAATTCGTTTGCCGACATGTCTCTAAGGCAATCCACTCTCCGCAGCATGAACCGCGGGTGGAAGATCCAGATGGAAGAAAGGTGTTTCGAGAGGAAGAGGAACGACACCTGATGAAATGTTCACATCTCCTTTACTTTTGGAAGAGATGCTCTTCTCTATATCATCGTGATCCGCGCTTTCTTCGCGTAATTCTCCTAATTGTCGATCTCGCAGTCCGTCCCTATACGGAACGACGGGAGCGATTTCTTGAGGTGCTTTAGAAACTGTATGTCCGACGCCGAAGCCTCCGGCGACAAGTGCTCTACGAATCCAAGGCGAGAGGATAGTGGCAAAGTGGAACTGCACACGAGCAGAGTCAGAAGTATTCCATTCGGCCGGCATCGAGAACACATACCTCTACAGGATGATTCGCCCATCTCTCAATCTCATTTCTGGTGTCGATCAGGGATTGGATGGCGGTAGTGTCAATGTGAGATCTGGATAAATGAAAGAGGGCGGGAGGTCAGCAAACGAACTGATAGAGGATGCCTGTTCTATGAACGCACATTGATGAAAAGTCTAGGACGATTGCATGGAGATCTGGTTTCAAGAGGTTTTCTTCTTGTTCCGCGGATGCAGTGGTGCCCCGAGGAGGACCTGGGTCGTTCCAGGGACGGTCACTCAAACGAATGGTGCTCAGGTCTCTGCCACGCCGCATATGCTTCTTGACGTAGTCCACAAGGATATCGTTCAATCTGGAACAGTTGGGATAGAGGAAGCTCTCCTCGTATCTATAGATAAGGACTCCTGGCGAAGGTGGATGCACTTTGATGTGAGAGCTTCTCAATCCGTCCTGGGTAAGAGGAAGAAAGACTTCTCGTTGTTTAGTGCTTCCTTCGACATCCTCTTTGAGGATAACCTTGCCCAAGAAAGCACCTCGGGGATGAGCGACACGGATAAGGAGAAGGACTAGAGAAGCAATGATGGATGTGTAGATGCCGTTTTCGATGGAAGAGAAGACTGTAACGAGGACTGCGGCGGCCCAAATGACGAACTCTAGTGGTGCTACACGCCAGTAAGAGAATACTTGAGCAGGAGAAGCCACAAGATCGGCTACAGCGTGGATGATAACAGCGGACAAGCCAGCACTGGGAATCCAGAAGAAGGCGGGTGTAAGACCATAGAGGGCGACAATCACAACGATAGCGGTAAAAATACCAGCAAGAGGTGTACGGACACCCGATTTTGATTTAAGAGCTGAACGAGAGAAGGAACCTGTAGCGGGATAGGCGCCAAAGACGGTGCCAACAGTGTTTGTCACACCGATAGCGATGAGCTCTTGGTTCGGGTTGATCTTGTAGCCGTTCACACGTCCAAACGCTAGGAGAAAAGGGATTGAGACGACATGGAAAAACGATCGATAGAAGGGTACTTACACTTGGAAATGGCAATGTGCTCCAACAAGAGAATGATAGTAGCGACAGGAAGCTGACCAGCCAAGGCACTGACCAAGTTCGGGTCTATGTTAGGTGGTTGTACGTGCTGGAATCCTCGAGGAACAGTGCCCAAGATACTTATGGGATACTTTCCACTCGCACTTTTTCTGTGTCTAGTGTAGAGCCAGGAAGCGATCGTCAAGACCAAAATGACGAACGCATTCCGTAGCACTGATAGGAAAAAGAATACCCTGGCTGTAAAACAGGTATGAGCACCTGAGTAGTCTTCAGACTTGCGGAAATAGTAATACCTCGTTTTGGATATCTCTTCGTCAACTTATCACAGCCGATTCGAATAGCGTACAAACAGAACAGGCCTGTGAGACCAAACGATGCATCTAGGGTCGTTCTCGGAAGACCTTTAAGGGTATTGATGATGACTTTGTAAGTTGCAGCACGGGTGCTAGCTTTGAATTCAGTACACATTCCGCAGAGCATACCGCAAGCTGGTACTCACTCGAATCCCGTGATACCCATCAAACCCGGGACTTGACCAGCTACTATATTGATAGCAGAACCAGTCATGAAACCACTGACAGCGGGAGCGGGGATGAATTCAACTAGCCATCCTAGTCGCAAGAGTCCAATGCCCAACACGATAAACCCACAGATGAACGCGAGGGTGGTTGCAATTTGGGGGCGGCCCCATTCTGTGCCATGGGCGTCTTCAACGTGTTTAATAATTTGGGAAACGGTGAGGGACATGACTGCGACAGGACCAATCGACACGTCTTTAGAGGTCGCGAAGAACTGATAGCCGAGTCAGCAACAATTCCAACACTTGTGAAACGGTAACCACTAACGCAATATATCGTTACTCCAACGAACGAAGAGTACAATCCGTATTCGGCTGGTAGAGTCGCAATCTATTCCATGATGCTGAGGAGGATTGCACGAAGAGAAATCGGGATGTCAAAGTACCTTGGCATAACTCATTCCTGTGAGCAGACAGTCAGAATCCGTCGGAAAAGTGAAAAGAGGAACACAACCTTGGGGCACAACGACCATACCAACAGTAATTCCAGCGATGAGATCTCCAGTCAACCATCCCAAGTCTGTAACCAAGTTTAACGCGTCCACATTGATGCAAGTATGGCGACATTAGTACTCACTGTAACGCGATATCCAACCAAGGATAGGAAAGAGAGCATACAGATACTCCACAATCTGCAAAGTTGAGAAAGGATTCCAGCACTGATGACGATAGCACGTACCAATGGAATGGGATTTCGTATAAATCTCCTCAGCCAGCTCTCGACAGAAATAACTGGGACGTCGAGCTCAGCGTCGGGATACCTGACAGCGCGCTTCCCAGCTTTCTTGACGGATTCAGGAACCATGGTGGGAGAGCAGAAGGCTGGTAGGAACACTGAATAGGTTAGCTTTATATACGGTAAGTAATTTCCATGATCATCTACATATAAGCCACAGATGGTGATCAAGTATAGATTCACAATGGCGCAATCCTAATTAGAGATGGCACAAGAGCTAGGGTTAGTATTTTTGGTAATCGTTCCGGGGGCGGTGCCACTTGAAAAAGGAAGCTTTTATTTTTGCTCCCCGAGCTCTTCACGCTTCAAGTCCCAACAGTGTTTGTGTTCTCTCTCCTTAATTTTCCTTGTTCTCCTCCTCCTGTGTCCTTATATTTTGGTACCAGTGGCCTGTACTTCAAGTCGCCCTTCAGCATCTTAACGAAATGCGGTATGATTGTCAATGAATGCAGATGGTACCTGAGCGCTGAGCCCAAGTCAAACTTACACGAATTGTCAAACTACGCTGTCTTTCGCCTTATTGGTCCCATATCGCCCAAGTCATTAACCAACTGAAGGACAAGGTACTTTCAGCAGCATTCAGCTCTTGCCTGTAGAGGGCTTTTTCGAGTAGTTTTATATGCGATAGCTTGTACTCGCACTCTGACTTTAAGTAGATAGCTCGTCTTCTGACGGTGCCACAAGTTTGTTGGAACTTGGCGCCTGCAATTCGAAATGGAAGGCTTTCATTTCCAACGAACACGGATAGATCATAGGATCTAAGGACAAAGGACCTCAAAGTACTTATTTCCGGATCCCAGTAGCCAGCCAAGGCTCCTAAATGCCTGATTTCTTCATTATTCTTCGGGTCGAATGACCCAAACATCATATGCATGTCAACGCCCACGTCATGAAATAAGCGAGGGTACCGAGTCAAAAGTCTGCCAGAGTCTGCCTAGGGGAGACTAACGTCATGATATCGATATTATTAGATCCACCAGCTGGGTGCAGGCACTTGCACGGTTTAAAATTGTTCTCTCCATTGTCTCCACAGGCCCAAAGGCTGCATTACAATGTTCATGATGAAAAAAATCTTGAAAAACACGTACATATATATGTACACTCTGAGAATCTCGCATCTTGGCGCCCAGCTATGTAGACGAGCGCCAACAATGAGCAGAGGCGTGGAAACACCATGAGTAAGAAGGTACTCAAGCGAAGTGCCATGGGCTAATGAGTGAGCAGGAGCAGTGAGCAGTGAATCTATGTAGTGAGCACGAAGTAATTAAAATATATCAACACAAAAGCAAGTGCAAAGGAATGTATGCCAGTTTAACGAGCGTGTTAGAGTACTCTAAGGAAGTAGCGTCGAATCAAGTAAGTAGGTACTAGTAGGCGCACAAGCAGGTAGTAGGTGAAAGCTATGATCATGAGTGAAGTCGTTTTGCAATGGATGGAGACCAAGTAAGTATTGAATAGTGAGCAAGTAAAAAGTAGGTAAAATAGAATATGCATGCACTCAAACCAATGTAAAATGTGAAAAAAATCCTGCGCCCAGTAAGTTCAATTTGTGTCTGTAGGTCGAACACCTCCTACCACTCACCCATCAGCCCCACCATCCAGCTATTAACCCACTCACAGCACAACCCACTCCCATTCACCATCACTATCTTCACCACCTCAGCCACTCACCATACAAATTCGGCGCCTCCCCACGCAAATAAGCTTCAAACGTTCGTTTAAGCACAGTTGACCAGCTTAAATCGCGTTTGTCTTCTAAATTGGAGTTGAGGTTTGACTTTGAGTCGTTCTTGGTGCCGTTCTTGGAGTTGCCAGGAAGATCGAATCGTGAACCGAGATCGGGGTAGTTGCGGCCTGGGTCTGCGAGCATTGCCCTGTGAGTAGTGTATAAGTGTAGGTGTTGCACGTTAGAGGATAGGAAGGGAAGAAGAAGAGGAGAAAGGGCGGAGTGAGTGAGTGTGAGTGAGTGTTACGAAACACGAAGACAGACAGACAGGCGGAATCCTCACCATGAATTATGGAAATGATACGAAAAGGCTCCTTTGAAGAATCCATCAAACCCTACTACTGCAGGTGTCGCACTATCAACGGCTGGCGTATCAAAAAACTCTGCGAACCTGCAAAACTGTCAGCAGGTGCAAAGAATCACAAAGCTAACTCAACTCACCTCGAATAAGGCGGCTGAGCCGGTCTATCCCTCTGATACCCCTCCATATTCAGCCACGCAGAATCAAACAACGCATCCGGAAGCCTAAACAACAATTCCTCCATCTTGGCCTCCTCCAAATACGTCGTAATCGTCATCGGATGAAAATCAAACTTGTTCTTCAACGAAGTCCTTAACAAAAACTTTCCCAATGCCGAGTTTTTATGCATTCTGAGGACAGCGGTGTTGTATGCTGGGTGCCAGGACCATCTATATGCGAATGCACCTTGCCAATTCCAGAGTTCTTCCCAGTCTCGTAGGAAGAGGGTGTCAGCGTCGAGGTAGACCCCGCCGAAGCGGTGACAGAGGAGGAATCGAGCCATGTCGGATAATACGACCGAGATTTTATCGGTTTCTCTCTCTCCTTCGTATTCAGACGCGTCTTTCTGACCGATAGGGGTAGGGATATGAGAAGGCCACGTTTTAGGAAGCGTCGGCATAGGAATCATATGTCCACCCGAGTTGAATATCGTGTTGAGATCCCTCCAGCCAGCACTTACTTCGGGTGTTGCGTCGAGTTGTTCGGTGGTATTCCATAACTTGAATTCAATGATGTCTTTGAACCGTGGGTGTAAGAAAGGAGTAGCCCATGGACTGGCTTTGATGTCTTCAAACATCATACGGCTGACTTGGGGATGATGCTGTGTGACGACGAAGCCAGGGTTGATCCAGAGCCAGAGTTTTGGTGTACAGGAGGATGGAGCGGGTTGGTCTTTGTCTAGACTGAGGTTTTGGGAGTATAGGAAGGATAGGAGAGCGATATAGGGTTTGTCGGTAAAGTCACCGGTCCAGAACATGTGGAAGATGCGAGGTTCATCGGGATTGCAGGTGCCTGCGTGTGGTGGGGTGTATCGTACAGACGGAAGGTCTATAGGGGATGGTTCCCAAGCTGCTGTAGGGTTCTTGGTAAATGAACCAATGGTATCTCCATTGTGCTCGCTTTTGATGATACGATTTGTTTTGAATTGGGGTCGGCTAGGGGTGGAGTGGGTGGTGTTGTTGGTATGGGGATTTTCGACGTAAATGTATTTCCAATCTCGAGGGATGGTACGTCTGACTCTTTTGCCGTTGTCGAGGCCTGCGCCGATTCTGAGGACTTCGAGACAGTCGCGTACATACTGTGACTGTGTTGAGAGAGAGAGAGATGATGGGTTGAAAAAAGAGGAAACATACCTTGTCTGCACCAAAGTCACAATGAGCCATGATTTTGTCAAGGTCTGCTATGCTTCCCGGTTCTGGACGCGGTGGATAGGCGACATTGGGAGGTTGGCTCTCGTGTATTCTATAGGTTCTTTGAGGACCAATGCCATTGGGGGTGGTAGATGGGAGTGCGGGGTTTTTGGGAAGGATTTGAAAATCTAGTTGACTCGGGACTAGCACATTGTGAATCAGAAAAAAGGAGTACGTGCCAAGGAAGGACTCACTTTCGCGAATGGAAGGATGATGGCCACTAGCGACCTCCCAAGACCATATTCTCTGCAAATCATCTGGCTTGAATACGAGGGTGGAGGTTGTTGAGCCGGGCCAAGATTTTCGACGTGAGCCAAAGCGGTGAGCAAAGGCGAACACGGTGAAGATGACGGCAGCGTATGCGAGAAAGACTAGGACTGAACCTCTCTTTCTGCCAAACTTGGAGAGACTGAACTGGTGGAGAGCTCTGGTGTTTGGGAACCAGAGAGGGAGTCTTCTCCTGCTACCTGGGATGTGGATTGGATATGGGACGAGCCATGAGGAAGATTCGTGACGACGGTGTCTCTTTTCCGACGAGGAAGGAGTGAGGTATTTTGGAAGATAGTCTGAGCCACGACTGAGACGACGCTGAGGAATGGTGCCAGTGGAGGGATTCCTGAGGTGGATGGTGGCTGAGGGCATTAGAGAAGCGCGCCTTCAGTTTGTCTCCTTTTAATGCACTAGTTTTTCTGTATTATTTCTAGTATTTCTAGTGTTCTAGTGTTCTAGTAGCATTTCCAGTACTCTAGTGTTCTAGTAGTCTTTCCAGTACTCCAGTACTATATTTCCAGTGTTCTAGTACTTCTAGTATCTATCAACGCGTAGTAGTTTTTCTTGGCATAAGCTTGATTTGACCCGGCAGTGCTGCGGCAGTACCTCTCTCCATTCTCCCTCCATCGTCGTCCGCGATGAGCGACGACTTTCTACGCCTCGTTTCGCAGGCGAATCCAGCTACTAGGCAGTATCAACCAGCAAACAATGCTTCATCTCCCCATGCCCCCTACGCAGACTCTCCACAGTTGATGGATCCCTTTTTTGACGACGAAGACGACAATGTCCCAGACTCCGCCTTTGGAAGACCCCATCCTATGCATTCTCAAGAAAGCGGCTTCCCTCTAACCAGCGCTGCTGTTCCTCCGGCTGGCTCCGGCCCCTCCAAGACTTCTCTCGGAGAACCTCAAAGCTGGAACTTTGATATTGACGACGACCTCCAGTCTTCAAGCCAGCCTTCATCTTCTTTCCCTGGCGGAAGATCATATTCAGAGAAGAAACCTCCTCTCAAACGCCAGTGGAATTGGCCATGGGCGCGAAACAAGGAAGTAAAGGGGGAGCGAGTCATTGCTCTGAACAACCCTGCTTCAAACGTGGAATTCTGTTCAAACTACGTGTCTACAAGCAAATACAACCTTGTAACGTTTGTACCCAAGTTTTTGACCGGTGTGTACTCTCCAAGCCTTGCTTCGCGACCGCATACTAAATAGTCTCACCAGAACAATTCTCTAAATACGCCAACCTTTTCTTCCTCTTCACCGCCTGTATACAGCAAATTCCCGATGTATCGCCCACTAATCAATACACCACCATCGTTCCACTCGCTGTAGTCTTGCTAGCATCTGCATTTAAAGAAGCTCAGGAGGACCTGGTGCGTTTCGTGGCTCTGTTTGTCTAACTCCCGCTGATGCAAAATCCTAGAAACGACATCAATCTGACTCTGAGCTCAATTCCAGGCTGACCAAAGTACTCACATCACAAGGAACATTCAGTGACGATAAGTGGCAGGATGTCCGAGTTGGAGACGTCGTTCGATTAGAAAGCAACGATTTCATTCCAGCAGATATGATTCTGCTAAGTTCAAGTGAACCCGAAGGACTGTGTTATATTGAAACTTCCAATCTGGACGGGTAAGCAACCGCAAGTCTTCTTCGACGATTTCATCGTTAACATCTCTACTACAGCGAAACCAACTTGAAGATTAAGCAGGGGTCTCCACAGACATCGTCGCTTGTCACTCCAAGTTCAGTCAACGCTTTACGAGGCTCTCTTCGTACGGAACAACCCAACAACTCTCTCTACACTTTCGAAGGCACCATGGAATTACTCACCAGTATGGGGACTCCTAAGCAAGTACCTCTCGGTCCAGACCAACTCCTACTTCGTGGTGCTCAAATACGGAATACTCCCTGGCTATACGGACTCGTGGTTTACAGTGGTCATGAAACAAAGTTGATGCGGAATGCAACGTAAGATACTCTTGTACTCTAATCTCTCGCTTTACCTTACTAAATTACGACAACTTTGCAGGGCTGCTCCCATCAAGCGTACCGCGGTGGAACGTCAAGTCAATGTTCAGATTGTTTTTCTATTTATCCTCCTTCTTGCGTTGTCTATTGGTTCGACGATAGGAGGTAGTATTCGGTTATGGTTCTTTTCGAGTCAGCAGTGGTATTTGTTGGAGACTTCTAGTCTTGGTGCACGGGGTGTGTATCAATTCCTATTTTACTTGCAGAAGTTCTGAATTTCTTTCTCTACAGCGAAAGGTTTCATCGAAGGTTCGCATTCCCTTCCTTACCATAGGATCAGTACTTACTATCGATTCTCTACCTACAGACATCCTCACCTTCATCATCCTCTACAACAACCTCATCCCCATCTCTCTAATCGTCACGATGGAATTCGTCAAGTACAACCAAGCCCAGCTCATTAACCACGACCTCGACATGTATTACGCTAAAACCGATACTCCTGCTCTCTGTCGCACTTCTTCTCTCGTAGAGGAATTGGGTCAGATTGAGTATGTGTTTAGTGATAAGACGGGTACGTTGACAAGGAACGAGATGGAGTTTCGGATGTGTAGTATTGCGGGAGTGGCTTATGCTGATGTGGTGGATGAGAGTAAGAAGGGTGATGATGTGGGTGGGATGGATGGGGGAAGTGGAGATGCGTGGGAGACGTTTGCGGAGATGCAGGCATTTATTGAGGAGGATCCAAGTCAACAACGGAATGCGAATCCATTTTTGGATCCTTCTGGGTCTGCTTCGGGGTCGGGTATGTCGGAAAGAGACAGAGCAAGAGAGGTAGTCAAAGAATTTTTGACGCTATTGGCGGTTTGTCATACGGTTATTCCGGAGATTAAGGATGGAAAGACGGTGTATCAGGCTAGTAGTCCTGATGAGGCGGCTTTGGTTGCTGGGGCTGAGATCTTGGGGTATCAGTTTCATGTGAGTTGCCCAGTCCACATTCTACTTTTTTTTTTGTCATCCTCACCGTCCTCATCGTCTTACCCTTTCCCCTTCCCCTCTACGCACACAGACCCGCAAACCCAAATCCGTCTTCGTCAACATCCAAGGTCAATCCTACGAATACGAAATCCTCAATGTCTGTGAATTCAACTCTACTCGAAAGCGAATGTCTACGCTTGTTAGGATGCCGAATGGGAAGATAAAGATTTTTTGTAAAGGAGCTGATACGGTCATTTTGGAGAGGTTGGGGAAGAACCAGCCGTATACGGAGAAGACCCTTGTGCATCTCGAGGTGAGTAACGTTACTTTGTTGTAATAAATCTAGTCTAGATGTATTGGAGGACTCTAGATTTTCCTTTAATTTTTTTTTCATTCATTCACTTTCCCCTTTGCTTTATTCCCTCATTCACTCACCTGTCTCGATTCTCATATTTCTATTTCTAGGACTACGCAACTGAAGGTCTCCGCACTCTCTGTATCGCCTCCCGTGACGTCCCGGAAGAAGAATACACACAATGGGCTGACATCTACAACCAAGCCGCCGCAACCGTCAATGGTCGAGGAGAAGCATTAGATCAAGCTGCTGAATTGATTGAAAAGGATTTCCTTCTACTTGGCGCTACTGCCATTGAAGATAAGCTTCAGGAAGGAGTGCCTGATACGATTCATACGTTGCAGCAAGCTGGGATCAAGGTGGGTTATTATTTGGACAGATTCTAAAGAACACCCCGCTGATCCGTGATTCTTCGTGATTCTTCGTGATTGTTGGTTCCCTGTGTGCTGTGTCGTGTCTCATACTTGCGTGCTATGTGCTCTGGCTGGCGCTGGCCTCTAGGTCTGGGTCTTGACTGGTGATAGACAAGAGACCGCTATCAATATTGGAATGTCGTGTAGACTTATCTCAGAGTCTATGAATCTGGTGAGTATTGAGTTTCCATCCAGGGATCGGTCTACAACGATCTACTTGTCTATCACGCATTTGCTTATCTGTATTGACTGTCTCGTTTCCATGTTTGTAGGTGATCGTCAACGAGGAGACAGCTCATGAAACGGAAGACTTCATCACGAAACGGCTTTCTGCCATCAAGAACCAGCGCAGTACGGGTGACGTGGAAGATTTGGCGTTGGTTATCGGTGAGTTTATCCGAGTCCTTAGTTGCGAGGGCGGATGGTGTTTTTAGGTTTCTGGTTTTGGTTTCAGATCTAATCTCATTTTCCCCTCTCCTTTTTTCTTTTTTTGGTGAATGAACAGATGGCAAGAGTCTCACATACGCACTGGAAAAGTCCATCAGCAAGACGTTTTTAGAGCTTGCGATTATGTGCAAAGCTGTTATTTGTTGTAAGTTTCATCATATACCGTTTTGTGTTTCTGTCGGGGTTTGATATATCATTTTGCAGGTCGTGTCTCCCCGTTGCAAAAGGCCCTCGTTGTCAAATTGGTCAAGAAGAATCAGAAAGCTATCCTGTTGGCTATTGGTGATGGTGCCAATGATGTTAGTATGATTCAGGCTGCTCATGTTGGTGTTGGTATTTCTGGTGTGGAGGTAAGCCATAATTTGGGCGGTGCGCAAGGTCTCATTCGTGACTCATTATCATCTTCGTGTAGGGTCTACAAGCTGCTCGTTCTGCAGATGTGGCCATTTCCCAATTCCGTTATCTGAAAAAGCTGTTGCTCGTACATGGCTCATGGAGTTATAGAAGGCTGTCTAAGATGATCCTATGTCTGTGCTCTTTTCTTCATTCGTCACCATAGCTTCACTGAACTGATATCCATCATTCTAGACTCTTTCTACAAAAACATCGTTCTTTACATGACCCAATTCTGGGTAGGTCATATTTACCCGATTCTATGTGACGACTAAATTCTGACTGCGGTCCGATCTACGTGTGTATAGTTTTCCTTTTTCAACAACTTTTCTGGACAAGTCGCCTACGAATCCTGGACCCTATCACTCTACAACGTCGTATTTACGGTCTTGCCGCCTCTCGTTATCGGTATCTTTGATCAATTCGTTTCCGCGAGGATATTGGATAGGTATCCGCAGCTCTACATCCTGGGTCAGAAAAACGTCTTCTTTACAAAGACATCGTTCTGGTTATGGGTTGCTAATGCGTTTTATCATTCTATCGTGAGTTTTCTTTGGCTGTTTTTTTTTTTTTTTTGCGTTGACTGGATTTGAATTTGGATACACCTGCGTTTCACAGATATTATTTGGATTCTCTATAATATTATGGTGGGGTGATGTGAAGCAATCGACTGGGTATGATACTGGACATTGGTTCTGGGGAACTGCGCTCTATCTTGCGGTATTACTGACCGTGCTCGGAAAGGCTGCTCTGATATCTGAGTACGTCGTTTCGTATTCTTTTTTAATGCTTACCTTTCCATGCTCACTCACCCCCTTCTTCTCTTCTCGCTCCTTGTACCCACATTCTCATAGCCTCTGGACCAAGTACACCGTCGCTGCCATCCCTGGTTCCTTCCTATTCACAATGGGTCTCCTACCCCTCTACATTATCGTCGCCAACGCAATCGGGTTTTCGCGAGAGTACCAAGGAATAGTACCCCGGCTATGGACAGATGGGGTATTTTATTTCAATCTACTACTCATACCGGTGTTTTGTCTTTCCAGGGATTTTGCATGGAAGTAGTAAGTGGCGTTTCCTTTCTCTCATGTTTACAAATCCCGAGATCTTTTTTTTTTTTCCTTCGCAGCTACAAACGGACATACAACCCAGAATCCTATCATATCGCTCAAGAGCTTCAAAAGTATAATATTCCTGATTATCGACCCAGGCAGGAGCAGTGAGTGTTTTCCTTTCCTTCCACCCTACCCTGACTGACTGCTGATTTTTCCCCCCCCCTTTTTCAGATTCCAAAAAGCCATCAAAAAGGTCCGCGCCGTCCAACGAATGCGAAGGAATCGTGGCTTTGCGTTCAGTCAAACAGAGAATGCAAGACAGGATCAGACAAAATTGATCAGAGCATATGATACGTCCAAGTCTGGAGCGAAGCCTTCGGGGTATTAGTGGTCAGGGCACACATGCCCTGTGTCCCTGTACAGTGACACAGTCATTGGTGTCGGTTGGTGGATGTCCGGTTTTGCGGATGGACAGTGACATTGTCCCGTTGGGATTTGGAACTGCTAGAGATCATCCGTCCGTTTGTTCGTGTTTCTTCGTTCTTCGTTTCAGCAAGTCATTAGCACCTCTACCTCTACCTACCTCACTGCTTAGTTAGTTACATAGTCTACGTCTATCGTCTACCAGGAAAGGGACTTGTTTTTTTCTTCCTTCGTCTTTCTTGTATTTTTTGCTGCATAATACCCATAACCATTTCGGATGGATAGAGCGTGCCTTCGTGAGAGCTTGTATTTGATCTTCGAGACGCCATACAGTTCAACGGTTATTATTTCGGGTTTCGGAGGAAGCTTGCGTAAGATAAGTAGAAGTAGAAGCCGTTAGGCGGTGCGGCGGTGCATTGTTGGCGCATTGCGCATCATGATCATCGTCATGTATCGATATGTATCCTTCATTTATTCAATCTAACAATCAAGAGAACTGTGGCAATCTGTCAAGGGTATGGGCTTGAGAGAGGCCAAGGGTGGAATGGCGTTGGACTGCAGGACGATAACCTTTCACAATAAATGATATCGTACATTTACGCAGCAAACTACTTAAGTGACGGCACAAGCGCAGACATGGATACGTAGCCGTCATTTGAGACAGACCCGAAAGATTGGATCATTCAAGTGGCCATTGTGTTGATGTGCGAGGTAAACGCTGGATACAGCCTTGATATGTATACATCAGCTGGATGGAGGATGGTAGTCGAGGACGGGCCAAGATGGACCAGACCGTGTCCAGAACGGGTCCAAGAGCTCTAAGAAAGAGCGTCGGTGATGGATGGTGGCTCTGCAAGAGAGCTAGATAGATCGGATTATGAGAATGGAGACAAAGGAACAGTAATTATGGCTGGGACAAGGGGAGGGATAATGCGCGTGGGATCAAAAGGGGGTATCCCTAACAACGCTTTTGTGATAAATAGCTTGGACGGACAACCGTGCTTCATCTTTGCTCGCCTCGCCTCGCCCCTGGGACTGGGTCTCATTTGTTTTCTTTTTCTCTTTCTTTCATTTCCTTTAATTACCTCGCTCTTTTCTTTCTCACACCCCCCTTCTCTAAGTTCTCTTTTTCGCCGCGACCGGTTCGCTAGTATTGTCCTATGTCTCTCAAAGCTGAACTCGAAACCTGGGCTGCTGCCCTCAAGGCTTACGACGAGGAAGACTTTGAAAAGTCTCTCGATCTCTTTTCGGTTTGCTTCCGTCTCCTCCCAATCGTTGATTGTCCTTACTTACGTGACAACAGCGGATCGCGGACTCATCCAAGATTCTGACCAACATGGGTCTCATTTACGCTACCTTGGGCGAGCATGAAGCCGCCGTAGAAAAGTTCATCGAGGCGACTGGATTGGACAATTACCTGGCCGTTGCGTGAGTCACTCGCTATCACCCACCGTTGCCATCTCTCATCGTCGCCTCGCAACACAGATACTTCCAATGTGGAGTCTCCAATTTCTTACTTGCACGTTACGATCTTTCCTACAAGGACTTTGACGAAGCTTTGCTCTATCTACGGGGAAACCAGGCTATGTGAGTGGCCTTTGTCCTTGTCCTGTCCTTGTCCTTTGCATTCCATCTCACACATGTGCGCAGCAATTACGAACAACTAGGCCTCAAATTCAGACTATTCTCAGCAGAAGTCCTCTTCAACAAAGGCCTTTCTCAAATCTATATGGGTCGTACCGAAGAAGGCTTGGCGGATATGCAGGAAGCAAAACGAGAAAAGGCTACTGATGAACATAGTGTCATTGACGACGCGATTGCTGATCGTGGAGAGGGTTACACGGTGTTTAGTATCGTCAGTCCCCTTTACTTTCACATCACTATCACTTCCTGATCTTACTACCTCTCAGCCCGTCGGAGTTTTGTACCGCCCCTCCGAAAAGAAACTCAAAAACGCCGGTGCCAAGAGTTACATGGGAAA
The DNA here is from genome assembly GCA_013368315.1 of Tetrapyrgos nigripes. NCBI lineage: Eukaryota > Fungi > Basidiomycota > Agaricomycetes > Agaricales > Campanellaceae > Tetrapyrgos > Tetrapyrgos nigripes. The sequence goes on from JAACJM010000113.1 coordinate 56,906, forward strand.
ACCAGTCCTCATCGCTGCTGCCGATTCTCGAGACGCGTTCACTGGTTTCACTGGAGTCACAAATATGAAGAACGGTGTTACACCTACTGGAGTTTACATGGAGCAAGCCCCAAGTTTAGAAAGTGGTTTGGGTCGCAGTGCTACTGCCCCTGCTGCCTTACCTAAACCCGTTGGTGACTCCGAGCCGAGAGCAGCCAACCTGACACGAGCCAATACGACACTCAATGTACCTACTAATGCTCGCGAACGGATCTCCGGTGGTGACTCCGCTCCACCACCTGCTTTGGCCCGTGCCAACACTACCACTGCTCCCCGTGGCCAACCCATGGGCGGTCCCGTCCGTGGTCTTTCTGTCAGAAAACCTGGCAGTCCCGCTGGTGGCGGCGGCGGTGGAGGTGGCGCCCCTCCTCCTCCTCTCAAAGAACCTGACAACCGTTTGACCGAATTCTACGATGATTACCTCGACTCTTATGGTGGCTCCGAATCTGCTCCTCCTCCCTTACCCACCAACACTGCCAATGCCGGTCCTCCGGACAGAGTCGCTGCTTGGGCACGAACCAATGCCAACCCCAGCAATCTACCTCCCTCGGCGATGATGAGATCTGGCTCACGTAGTGCCCCGACGAGCAATTATGCTCCTAGTTCGTTTGGAGGAGGTAGCCTGCGGAGAAAAGTGACGCGTCGGGGGACCTCTCGTGCTGCTTCAAGTCGGATACAGAGTACCTACGAGGAAGAAGAGGAAGGCTACGTCAGTGGCGACTACGAAGACGGTCCCTTCGAGTTGATAAAGATTCGAGTCAAACTTCACTATAAGGACGACGTGAGGGGTATGGCACTCACACCTGAGACGCCGTTTGAAGAGTTTATGGAAAAGGTGACGAGTAAATTTGGAAAAGGGTTTGGAGGGCTTAGTTTGAAGTTCAAAGATGAGGATGGGGGTAAAGTGACGTTGCAAGATGAATCGGATTATGATCTCGCGATTGAGACTGCTAGAGAAAGTTCAAAGGGGAAGCCAGAGGGAAAATTGGAGATTTGGTGTGCTGATAACTGAGTGGTTCCCTTTCTGCTTTCCTTGCTTCCTTGATACTATCTCTCACTGTCTCTTTTATTATTTAACGAAACGAGTCGCGATGATCTGGTTCAACGATTGACTAGCATGTCGTGCCTACGTGCCTGCGTTGCGTCGCGTGCGTACCTCGTCATACCTCTTTTTTATTCTCATCCTATCTTGCTTGGCTTGCTTTACTTCATTGTGTTCTTGGGTTTTATGAAGAATGTCATCTCATTTTCTGCTGAGTTGTACTTATCTGTAACATTCTTGCCATTTTGTCAACGTGTCCAACAAATCAATTGTGCCATACATACCTTTTCTCTTACACTCGAACTGCTTACCCTACTCACCATATCACCCTCGTCTTCCTCGCTGTTCTGTACCTAGATCTATAGTATCATCATCCTAGGCCTGTTACTGCCTCCTTCCCCTTGCATTCTGACCATGCTCCATCACAAGCTCTCCCTTCCTGTCTCTATTGTTCGTCTGTTCATCGTACATATATATCCCGGATCCGGATCTCAACTTTAGCTATAGCTACAGCCTACTCCCATAAGTATGTGCCTTACATTTACACAACTCTTTTCTAACTCAGGTTCGAGGACAAAGTGTCTGGTAACTCTCTACATTATACGTTACCCCTTGCAATATAGTTTGACAAACTCGATCTTGAAGATTTGGAATGGACGTAGATTGATTGATACACCGCGCCGGAAAAGGGTTCCGCACAAGTGCGGGTACTCGGTAGCATCGGTAGCACGCCAAAAATACCAAAATATCCGTCGAGCGGATAGGTGACCGGATATGTGTACTTAAATGAGATGTATTCGGAAACTAGATATAAGTCCAAATAAATTATGTGTCAGTAAGCTAGATATTTGACCAGAAACTTGATATATTTGGACGCCTTTCAGTACATTTGATGGGTGAGCAGACACATTGCCTATCAAATCTATTAAAAAACTACAAAAAGACCTCAAATCGGAGCGCCGGACATGGTAGCGGATATGCGTCCAGAAACACAATAAGTCCGGATGTCACGATAGTTCGTAGTACTGATATGTACATATGCCACAATTGAATTGGTTCTGGTATATCCGTTCTACGGACAAATGAACTATTGGCACCTATATCACGAAGCCGGACTTATTGTCTTTCTGGACGCGTATTCGTAACCATGTCCGGAGCTCCGATTTGTCTTTTTGTAGTTTTTTCAATAGATTTGATACTGCTCACCCATCAAATGTACTGAAAGGCGTCCAAATACATCAAGTTTCTGTTCAAATATCTAGCTTACTGACACATAATTTGTTTGGACTTATATCTAGTTTCCGAATACATCTTATTTAAGTACACATATCCGGTCACCTATCCGCTCGACGGATATTTTGGTATTTTTGGCGTGTAGGGGCAAACGCGAGGTAGACCGTCTACTTAGCTATCGGAAAGTATATCTATTTACGTACACTAAGGGATCAATCGTCATCATTGTCAGAATCTTCATCTAAATTCCTAAGACTTCCCAAACATTTCCACAAGTCAAACACTTCGTGAATGAATTTAGCGGTACGTTGGACTAGATCCCAATTGAAAATCCATGATTTTAGAAGTTCAAAAGCATGACTTTTTGAACGGGGGAAATAGGGGTCAAGATTGAGGGTGAACATGAAAGCTGCCCGAACAGAGACAACGTGTTCTGGGGTTTCATATGTGGACAATAGTGGCAAAGAAAGGTACGAAGAGAGGTATCGTCGTCAGGGTGAGGTTTTCGATTGGGGCTGGCATAGAAGAGCCAAAGGTGACATTGCCACACAATAGGCGTATGAGTGAACGTCGATGGTGATGATTTGGTATAAGAACAAGGTAATGGCGAAGGCATAAGACGGGGGATGATGGATGATTCAACGCGATCGTAGTAGTGCTCTCCGATGGAAGTCATGAGACTGGTACAGAGGTTCACTGTTGTGAGATTGCATGTCAGAAGGTGGACACTAATGAAGTGTTGACGTCACTGCGGCCGAGCAGGAACATGACTTTTCAGCTTCAAGAATACCGTAAATCAGTGACCTCAGACCTCTTCAGCTCCAATCAACGGCATAATCGCACAACATGTCTTCCGAGGACAAACGCGTTATTCTCGTCACTGGATCCAACAGTGGCATCGGTTATGAAACCGTGAAGGTTCTGGCAAAGAAAGGACATATCGTGTATTTGTCTGCGAGGAAAGAAGCTGCTGGTAAGGAAGCGCAGTGAGTCCTCTTTTTTTAATGATACCGGGTTTCGACGCTAACTTGATGAACGGATACGTAGGCAAAAACTCAAGAAGGAAGATGGCCTGGACGTCAAGTTTGTCCATTTGGACGTGACGGATATCAAATCCGTTGAAGCTGCGAGGGATACAATTGACAAGGAGGAAGGACGTCTCGATGTCCTGGTTCACAATGGAGGTGAATACATTCTGCTAGATTATGGTGCTGGTAATCTGACAAGAAATATCTAGCGATCTCTGCGATGGATAAAGATCAGAACGCTACAACGGTCGACCTGGCCACTATCCGAGAAGTGTTTGAACCCAACTTTTTCGGTCTCGTACAAACTACGACCACTCTTCTGCCACTTTTACGAAAGGCAGCCAAAGCCAACCCTGGCTACACTGTCATCTGCGTCAACACCATCGACATGGCCTCTGGCACACTACAGTCAGGTCCCAATGCGCTTCCACATGTCGTAGCTTACAACACCTCCAAAGCAGCCGTAAACTCGTATACCATCGCGTTGGCAGTAGCATTGAAAGGAGAGGGAATCAAAGTGAACTGTGTAACGCCGAATTTCACGACTACAAAATTGAACGGATACCACCCCGGAGGGAACAAGGTGGAGGACTCGGGAAAATTCTTAGCAGAGTGGAGTTTACTTGGCCCCGGGCCGGAGGATGAGGGGAAGACGTGCCTTTTTTGGTCTCCTTCTGGACAATTTCCGTGGTGAAATACCAAGAGATTCAATACTTGGACCACAGGATGAGGGGAAGTACTTATTGCCTTTTTTTCTGGAGAAATTAAATTTTCGTGGGAAACAAATTTGTATGTACGTATGTTTTTTTGGGTGTAATAAGCGGAAGTGTGTTTTTCCGAACAAACGTACTTATGAGACTCGACGAATGGTCGGAATGGCTACTTTTTGCTCTCAACATGGGGAACACGACGTCTTCTTCGACAGGCTCTCCTGACGGAAATGACTTTCGACTCTTTGGCTATCCCCTCGCCCACTCCGCTTCTCCCGCCTTCCACAATGAAATCTTTGCTGCAATGGGCACCAGCAAACACTACTCCATCTATTCCACCTCCAAAGTCATCCCCAAAATGCTCACCGAAATTCGTTCAGAGAAATTTGGTGGTGCTGCAGTAACAATGCCCTTGAAATCCGCCGTCATTCCCTATATTGACGCCATCACTCCTGAATCGAGAGCTACTGGCGCGGTCAACACACTCGTCAAAGTTCCCAACGCAAACGGCTCAGTGTCCATCGTTGGGACTAACACTGACATTCTTGGTGTCAAAAACTCTTTGCTCAAGTACCTTCGCCAACAACATCCTCAAACACCCATATCCAACTCTTCTCGATACCCTGAAGGTTTGGGCGGCGCAGGGGTCGTTTTCGGAGGTGGAGCCACGACTAGAAGCGCTGTATACGCGTTACATACCATGGGTTTACACCCTATCTACCTCATCAACCGTGACGTGAACGAGGTCGAGCAAGTCCGGCAGAATTTCCCAGACCTCGTTGACAAGGGGTCTCTTATCCACTTAGATACACCCACACGCGTCGAAGAGCTCCTGGCTCAACCTGACTCACCGAAGATCCTGATGATCGTCGGAGCGATACCCGCTATTCCGCCAAAGACGAAGGAAGAAAGGATGGTGTACACCACTGCTTCACATATCCTGACAATTCCTTACGAGCCACCCGTATTACTTGAAGGAGCGGAGGATAGCTTGCCTATACCCACCAAGAGGCTGTTTCTGGAGATGGCGTATAAACCAAGGATTACTCCCATGGTGAATCACGCACATGCGTTTCTTGTGTTACTTCTAACCTGTTTCTCTCTGTTTTGACAGCTCCAAGTAGCGATTGCACATGGTTGGCAACCTATCGTTGGCACGGAAGCCATGCTTGAACAGGGTTACGCCCAACAGAGGATGTGGCTCAAGGGTGATCCTTCAGCGGTGACGGGTAGTGATCCGACGATATTGGGCCCAGAAGTGATAAAGAGGGCAGAGATGTTGATTGCTGGAATGGGAGAGTGAGTTCTCATCCCCATTTCTCCATTTTCCTCATTTTGACAATGCCTATCCTGCTTCTTCCAGTATCATTGCCACAGAACCAGAGATTGACCGAGCAGCGAACATAGATGCTGCACCTATACCCAAGCGGAACTGAGCCTTTGTGCACTCATTCTGTTCGGATGCTTGCTTTATGACTTACGATATCCTAACGACAGCGGATAGAGTCGTTGTAACAACCATCGTCGTGTACAATACCAACATTTCTCATACTGTTCTTATGTACTAGTACTACTGTAACTACTTGCGAATTCACATATGTGCATATTTTATAAGAGAAGGCGTGCCAAAAGGCCGCTCAGAAAAATTTCGTGTGATCAGGCGGAAAAAGTTATTCCGCTTCTTGTCTCGTACATCTCTGCAAGTGCCAATCCTGCACTAGAGCCACGAATCATGAAGGTTTGTGTGTCCTCCAAGTCCGGACATCCAACTTGACATTGAACAGCCAGGAGTTACTGCCATATGTTTAAAGCGAAGTCTAAGTGTATAGTATATCTATTCAATCTGGGTATATCTAATCATCTATGGGATTGACTGGTATCTCAATCCTCGCGTAGAGTAGACCTCAAGAGGTATACTCCTGCCCCTGTGCCGATTTCCGAGGCAGAACAATCTGACTTCCTCCTGCCTTCACCACTCCTCCCTTCTTCATGTTCCACCCGAGCTGTCAAGGACACTGGTGATTAACCATGTATTGTGAAAAGAGGAGTATTCCTCACCTGTTTATACGACCATCCAAACACCTTTCCTTCGCGGTCATCCGACATCATATGCACATACGACAAAGAACGATGCATCCCTTCCTCTTTATGTATCCCATCAATCTCCTTCAAGAATCGTTCCGGAAGAGGTAGGAGTGAGATGTTATCTCTCATCCTCACTTCGTTCTCTGTCTTGGGTATAACAACCACTCCTCTCTGAATAGACCATGAAAGGAGGATTTGTCCAACAGAGACATGAAGAGCAGACGCGATGCTCTTTGTTGTCGGATGGGGGAGTAGGGAGATGGGTTGATCAGGACAGGGCTGACCAAGGGGAGACCAAGCGACCATTTGGATGCCTTTCGACTCGCAATATCGGCGAAGATCGTTCTCGGGGAGAAAATTTCGAGGTTCTGGATGGAAAAGTTGGATACACCAATGGATTTTACGCGGCCTGGTGGAGAAAAGTTTATAAAATTAGTTAAGAGGATGAGAAAGGAATCGGAAAGAAACACAAACTCGCCGGTCTCAACCAGTTTCTCCATTTCTCTCCATGCGTCATTGAACGTTGGCCACACATCCACAGAGAGTGCTTCTTGCGACCACAGACCTTGCTGGCCAGGTGCGTACGCCATGGGCCAATCCATCAGGTACAGATCAATGTAACCACAATCCAGGCTTGATAAGGACTCTTCAAAGGCCTCCAAGACTTGGTCATGCTTGTCGGAGCTGTATGTACAAGCATACATTATACTTGAAACTTCAAAGATAGAGAAAGCTAGCAAACGACTCACAGAAGCTTGGTGGTCAGAAATATGTCGTCCCGAGGTACACCAGAGTCACGGATGGCTTGGCAAACTTGTTTTTCGTTATCTATTTGACTAAATGAGTAAAGTATTCATAAAGTTTGCGCTTGTTATAAACGCCTAACGCACCATAACTCGCAGCCTATGGAAGACTGTCATGAACGCCTATCTTGGAACCCAGCTGAGGAGGCGGACTTGCCGTATCAAAGTGGCGGTAACCATTCTTGATCGCTTTCAACACCATATCATACACTCGGGAGTCTTCGCCGGGATTACCCATCCAGCATCTGTATATGCATGCATAGTCAGGACGAATGGGGAGCGTACCTCAATAAGGCAATGATAAATGTGAGGAATGCTCGACTGACCCTAGTCCAACAGCAGGAATCGACGTTCCATTGTTCAAGGGGAAGTGGGGAAATTTTGCAGTTTGCATGTTGCTGATATGTGAACGTCAAAGCGATATAAGGCAATATCAAAAGAATTTGGAACAGACCAGTTAACTTTCATCGCCCTTATATACCGACCAACCTCGACCTAGGCATAAGGAGTAGACTGGAGTAGAAGCTGGACCATTATCTTTTCCGGTCGGAATAGTGCATGACGGCGTTGCGACTCGCGAGGTGGTGTGGCTCCACAAACTGCCCTGATTGATAGCCGCTGGAATTTGAAGGCACCTAAAGATACCGACGTTCGGCACTGGTGTGCCTTTCATACCCCCTTTCAGAGAAGACCTGAGAAGACCTTGATCGATGATCTTCCGACTCTCCTGATAGTGTCCAAGGTTGCTTTCCACAAACGTCCAGCTTTTAAATTTGTTACAGGTATGAAACGCTAGTTCACAGTATGACAACTACAAGTAGCAGATATTTGCACTCACTATACTGGCCTGAAATCCATTCTTCCGTTTACTCTGATACAACCAGACCTCCGATAGTCATGTTCCACCCCAAGTGACGATACTCCCAGCCGAATACGGTTCCATCAGGCTTGTGGAGACTGCTCCCTGCAAGCGATGTGTGCATTCCCGGCTTTTTGTGGAAGTTATCGAGCACATCCATCTCATCCTCATCGAGTGTAATCAGCTATATTGGGCACATCAATGAGATATTAACAGTAGGAAGAGACAAAAAAGGTTCCTCACAGAGATGTTGGTCTTCATCCTAGCCTCATTCTCAGTTTTAGGAAAAGCAGGCGTCCCGCGTTGGACGGCCCAGCTCAACAGGACTTGTACGACCTCAGCATTGTGTTTATCCGCAATGGCTTTGAAGGTGGGTTCTTCCAGGATATTGGGTAGAGTGGTGTGCCATCCAGGACGTCCTGCAACCAGTATTAGTATATTTCCATCAATCGTCGCGTAATGCAGGGGTAGAACGAACCTATAGCAGCCCATGCTGTCATCAGAATTCCCTTTGCTTCACAGTATGCTTTCAGTTCGTGCTGAGGAAGACAAGGGTGACTTTCGACTTGATTAACTGCAGGGACAATGGAACATTGTGGTAGGAGAATCTCAAGGTTCTTGATAGAGAAGTTGGAGACACCGATGGATTTAACTTTGCCTACAACAAATATCATTCAGTGCTCAAGCAGACATGAGACGTGCGAATATCGTACCAGTGTCCATGAGTTTTTCCATATTTTGCCAGCATTCTACAAAAGTTGGACTTTGATCTGGAGGAAGAGTACCATTCTCGCCTGAATGTGTCATCCATCAGTGCTACATGAGTGACGACAGAGAACGAGCATCCATACCCATAGCTTGAGGCCAATGCATGAGGTATGAGTCTATGTATTCGCAGTTCAGATCGCTGAAACCCTTGTTGAAGGCTTCATTGACCGACGTATCGGGTGAGTTACTAAGTAAACAGAAAGTCAGCATCGTCTCTGCATATGAAAAGCTCGCCTTGAAACGTACATCAATTTCGTCGTGATGAAAAATTCCTCTCGAGGTATGCCAGAGTCACGAATAGCTCGACCAACTGCTTCCTCGTTGCCTGCAACGACGTGCTTCAGCTATGTGAGACGTATCCAAGCCAGAGCAAACGATCCTACCATAACCTGCGGCCTGCAAGCGAGTGTAAGTCAAGAGCGAACAGACTAATTCTGAGGATCACTTACAGTGTCAAAGTGACGATAACCAATCTATGGCGTTTCCGTCAGTCAGACAGACTGGAACAAAGATTCAAAGGGCTAAACGAACCGCGATAGCTTTCTTGCACATATTATATGCGCGTTCTTCTTCACCTGGTTCTCCCATCCAACATCTAACTTCCACTGTGAGCATCCATGAACATTTAAACGAAGTGAACACCAGAACTTACCCTAGACCAACACCAGGCATCCTCGTTCCATTGTTGAGCGTGAAGACGGGGATATCGACCATGATGGATACAATGAAAGACTGTTCCTGTGGTCCTAGAAGTTAGTTATATATATAGGAAACTGGTGCTTGGAAACGGATTTGTGCCTCGGCAAGCGATCCGATCGGCTCGGTTCGCTTCCGATAGATTTCTTGAAGCACGAAAATCTTTCTTTTCCAAATGAGTTTCCTCGTCTCTTGAAAGCTTGACCTTTTCAAACTAACTTTTGGCAACGAAATATTGGTTGGTCATCCTGGTATTCTCTGCTGATTGTACTGGTATAGTCGACTTTGAAGGAAGCCTGTGACGTCATCACGACACCTCTGAGTATGCAGCTTGACCTTTGCAATAACGATTGAATATCTAACAATCAACTAACAATATAAGTCCTTTTAAAAGCTAGTAAGTACGAGCAAGTTGAGAGCAAGATTATATATACTATAAAATGTGGAGGAGCATAAGCTACATCGTTAAAGACCGTCCTTCTTGAGATACACAGATTATACACGGTCGTGGTTGGGGACAGCGGCGTACTTTGAAGAGAAGGGGTACAGTGATACCCCGCTGTCAGCCTCCTTTTCGTACAAGTATTTGACACAGTCTGAAAGGATCCAGCATCCATCTACAAATAAGAAAGAAGGGCACGTCAGGGTCAGAACGGAGCTTGACATCCGCGGAAAGGGAAGAAAAAATACTCACATGCCATGATAAGCAAAGGGACCACGAAAAAGACGATCGCAATGACGATTACGGCGGTTCGAGACAACCCGTTAAGATTAACTTCGACACAGGTTCCCAATTTATCAGAGCCGAAGTCACAGTCTCCATCACGGTCAACGAAGAATAAAACGATGTTAATTATTGCGATGACCGTAAGACCGAATGTGAAGCCTTGGAGGTAAGACTTGAAGTTTGCTATCCAGCTGATTCGTTTGGAAATGACACCGAAGAGACTAGAGGGAAGTGGTTCAGCGTTTTATACTAAGAAGGAGAGAAAGTAACTCACCCAAAGAGCGATGTGAGGCATAGAAGGGTGTAGACAACGCAGTTTATTATAAGGAAGATGAACTGGCGCGTCGACAGGCGCGTATGATCATCATCTTTTAGAGAATGAGCATGGTGGTAGAAGCACGATGAACTTGGACGTACCCGTTCGATCAAAGTAGACAGCATACCAGCCCACTCCAGCAATGAGAAGTGATAACAAGAAAGTGGCGAGGGAGACAAGAAAGGCTCCGAGTCGGATGGGAAGGCAGCAGAGAAAGTGGGGCTTGCTCATGGTCGAAGTAAGGGTGGAAAACGTGGAAAACAGGAGGAGATGGGCGCTGGTTTATGTATCCGTTTTCTGAGAACACAGCATCAGTACGATCCGAGCGACCGCCCGCGGCTCTAGCCGGTAAGGTGGGACCCCGGCAAGACCTTTGATCACTGCAGCTACTGCGCACTTCTACTGGCCACCGCTACCAGGCAAGGATTTCTAGGGATTTCTCCAGGATGGAGAAAGTGCAGATCTAGGTTTTGATTGTCAGTAACTAACGGACTTTCGAGATACAAAATGAGACGCATACCAGCGAAGGCATGGCCGCTTGGAAGAATGGTGTGCCGTGCGATGAGGTGGAGGATGAAAGGCTTAGACATGCCTCCTGAGGCCTGATGGTCATCCAGCATTGGTGGACCAACATTGATGATGGGAGTGAATGGCGAGATAGATTGACAGAACGGGAATTCGTAACGCGCGTATTCTGTTCGACGAAGGTCTTAGACGTCGTGTGTAGAGAAGTTGGGAGTATGTTGGAGTGTTTTTCCAGATGTGTATCCCCTCCTATACAAATCTAGTATGATAGCGAGGTGGGGGATTCGCGGGACAAAAGGGGATGAGTATAAATCACCAACCTTGAGGTCAGTCCGAATTTCGAAGGTCCCTATACTTACCTTGAACTGTTTCTCGGGGAAAAACCGATTTTTCTTTTGTTGGACGTAGAATACAGCTACACTGTTCTCGTGTCTGCTCCCCTGGTCGGGATGATAAGTATGCACGTACCCTCATGCGGTAGTACTTAGAGCAGAATGCACAGCAGATTGTGAAACCAAGTATAGTAGACAATCAAAATGTACTTGGAGATTTCACTGATTATCATGAAACGGACAGCGCTAACAGCGGTGCTGTGTAAGTGTATAGCATCGATCTGAAGATCTCTATCTCTTCGCTTCCTTTATATTCCTTTATACCTATCCTTTCCTCTTCATCTATACTCTCATCCCAGCCTCAGATCCCTCTCAGAACCATGCAGCTCCAGAGACATAGCTTCACCGCCCTCAACTCCACCTTTGTCGTCGACTCTGAATACCAATTTGTCAAGGAACTCGGTCAGGGTGCTTACGGATGCGTCGTAGCTGCTCGTCACCGTCGCACCGGTGACGGTTGTGCTATCAAAAAGATCACCAACATCAACACCAAAGTGTGTCGCGAACCGTCTTTACTCGGAGAGCTAAATCTAACCGGTGGTTCATCAGCGTATCTTGACTAAAAGGTGTCTTCGTGAAATCAGGTATGCGCGCTTCTCAATTTCTGCAGAGAATGAACACTTTTCTGACCTGTTCTCAAGGTTATTGCACCATTTCAGAGGCCACAAAAATGTTTGTCGCGTCCCTTTGCTCGACGCGATCTCTCTAAACCCAACTCCAGATAACATGTCTCTACGATATGGACATTGTTTTCCGGCCAGATGGCAATTTCGATGAGGTTTATCTCTACGTACGTGTCACTCAAGTCGCCCCACCCTCTCTCGTTGATGCTGAAGCAAATTACAGGAGGAGCTCATGGAGGCCGATCTCCACGCAATTGTAAGTTGGCTCAAACCATCATATGACAACGGGCGCTGATATCTAGCCCACAGATCCGTTCAGGACAACCACTCACGGATGCTCACTTCCAATCTTTCATCTACCAAACTCTCTGCGGATTGAAATACATCCATTCAGCCAATGTTTTGCACCGTGACCTCAAGCCCGGTAATCTGCTCGTCAACGCAGATTGTGAACTCAAAATTTGCGATTTTGGTCTCGCTAGAGGATACACTCCAGGCAGCGGTACCTCCAAAGCCGCGGGCAACCAGGGCTTCATGACCGAGTACGTCGCTACCCGATGGTACAGAGCTCCCGAAATCATGCTGAGTTTTGCAAACTACGTGAGATGATCGATTAACCTCATGCGTGATAGTGAACTAACTTTGATCACCAGACTACTGCCATTGACGTGTGGTCGGTAGGATGTATTTTGGCAGAACTTCTTGGCGGCAAGCCTATCTACAAAGGACGCGAGTATGTTGGGTGCATCTTACCTAAAATGTGTACATGCTGACGATTCTGAATAGCTATGTCGACCAACTTAACCAAATTCTCCACTATCTCGGTACCCCGTCGGAAGATACTCTTCGCCGTGTCGGTTCCCCTAGGGTGAGTTACTTCTAGGATCTGAGCTTTGACACAGTGTCTAAGACAAGAACAGGCTCAAGACTACATCCGTTCCCTCCCTATCAAACCTCGTGTTCCCTTCTCGACCCTCTACCCCACCGCAAACCCTCTAGCTATCGATCTCCTCTCCCAGATGCTCTGCTTCGACCCTGCCAAACGTATGAGCTGTGAACAAGCCCTCAACCACTCCTACTTACAGGTCTGGCATGACCCTGCTGATGAACCCGTCTGTGAATCGAAATTCGATTTCGGATTTGAGGAGGAAGACAGCATCGAAGGAATGAAGAAATTGATTGTCGAAGAGGTCAACCAGTTCAGGGCTGAAGTCCGTGCTCAAGCTAGGGCTGCTAGTCAGATTCGTAGGCAGGAGAGGTGAGTTACAGAGGAGACTCGATTGCTCGTTTTCTGACAACTGTTGTGCATAGCCTACCCATCCCATCTAGGGAAGAGATTCTCAACTCCCCGATGCGCGGACAAGAAGAAACCACTTCTGGATACACTCAAAACCCCCAGGGTCAACGACCCCCAAGCCCTATCATGGACGACCCTAGTGAGATGCTCGAGCGTGAACTCGCTGGCACTCATTTAGGACAAGGAAGACGGAAATGAATCCTGGCGCATAGGATTTACCAACTCTTTATGGATCTGGTCAAACAGAGGAATCGGTTTGGGTGGCTCTCTGCTGTCTTGTACGCAGGTGTTGTCATAATCATGTATAGGCGGACAAGGTACTTGAGGTCGAACAGAAATGCTGTAGGTTGGTAGAACATTTTATCATCTGAGCATTATCACTAGCGTAGAATCCTGATATCCTGGCGAACATATTAGTAGTCTTTGTATCCTTTGTATATATCCTTTTATATCTAACAGTCTAAGAGACTTTATAAGTTATCCTGTCTTTCTTTAGTTACCCGCAGTCTTACAATAAAGAATCATAATAATCAAGTATGTATGAAAAATGTGTACACTGTACAGAGTAATATGGACTAGGCTTCTACGATGTTTTTAGCCTTGGAAATAAATGACTTGACTTTGTCTAGGTCCTTGGCACAACCATCTTCAGTTTCAACTCCACCACTGACATCGACAGCCCAGGGTCGGACGAGACCAATGGCATCTGCCACATTTTCTGGTGTCAACCCACCTGCTAGAATGACTGGAAGTGGATACTTTGATGGTACAGCAAGAGCAACGTTGGGAACAGCACCGTGTTTCGCATGCCCATTAACAGATGGTACCGATGGATCGTCTTCGGGGGAAGCAGCATCACCATTACCGTTGACATGCTCAGTCGTCGATGAAGGCTCCGCAGACTCCGTACTGCTAGTCTTGTAAACGCCCGCGTCAACAACAATTTCACCTGCATCAACAACCTGTTTGGCGAATTCCCAGTCGACAACTTTTCCAGAACCTCCACTCACACCATCGTCCCTCAGCGAGTCGAGAAGAATGAAGTTGTGGTAACCACCTCGGGTGATACCATCTACGCCTGTTCCTTTTCCGACATGGAAAGCACGGATGACAGGGACGGGTATTTGTTGAGCCCATCCGACAGGCTCTGAGCCATGAAGTTGGACTGCATCCAACTCGCAATAAGAGACTGCGTTCAGTATAGTTGATAAAGGTTGATTTTGGAAGACACCAACGAGGAGAGGTCGAGGTAGATTGGAAGAGAGGCGTGTAGCGTGCGATGTGAACCAGGGGGCGTTATCTAGAGGTGTATTAGCCGAAGGGCTCGGTCTTGAACCGCGGATAGCCTTGGAAATACTGCGAGCAGTGTCCGAATCAATGTATCTCTTCGATTTCTCCACAAACATCAGTCCCAACATGTCGGCCCCGGCTTCTGTAACAGCTAATGCTTCCTCCTCTGTCCTGATACCACATATCTTGACGAGTGGAGACCTCGATCGCCAGTTCTGTGGCTGCACGGGAGGTTCTGGAATGGAAAGTAGACGGTGAATGAAGGAAGTGGTATCCTTGGTCCTCATCAAGCTCTCCCCAACCAAGATAGCTCCAACTCCTTCTGCAGCGTACTTCTTCACATCATCAGGACCGCTAATCCCACTGAGTGCGCACAAGAAGACATCCTTCCCCTGAGTCATCTCGCTGAGTCGACTCGTTGTAGCCATGTCAACCTGGAAGTCATGTAAATTGCGGTTGTTAACACCGATGACTTTGGCAGGTAGAGACAGAGCGAGTTCCATCTCCTTGGCGTTGTTGACCTCTACCAAAGGCTCCATGCCGAGTTCCAAACTATACGCGTACAAATCGCGTAACAAAGCTTCAGGCAGCATGCTAACGATGAGCAGAATCGTGTCTGCTCCCCAAATACGTGACTCCATGATTTGATATCGACTAAGGATGAAATCCTTGCGGAGGATAGCTGGTCGGTTGGGAAGGTGGGCTACGGCCATCCTCGCATGAAGCATGTCCTGCAATGAGCCTAAGAACCATTTCGGCTCTGTAAGTACAGAGATGGTGTTGGCACCAGCAAGCGCATAGGTCAAAGCCTGAGATGGAGGGGACGTCGTAACGGAAATGGGCCCCTTGGAGGGAGAGGCTCGTTTGATCTCGGCTAGAAGGGCAACATGGTCTTCCGTGTTTTCCTTCAGCCTAGAGAGGAAAGGAATCTGGGGAGGAGCGATATTGAGCGAGAGGAGCGTTTCTAAATCAGCCGCGGTTGTCCCAGGTGTTTTCTGCGCTTGGGTGACATCGGCAAGACGTTGGTTGTAGATCTTCTCGAGAACAGATGGAATTTTGGAGGAGCCGGCTTTCGCAATTCCATTCTTTATGGGAGTCTCTATGTGGAAAGCTGGAAGGCTTCCGTCAAGAACTTTTGATTCCGGATTCTCTTCCCAAAGTCCTCCACGCAGAGACAGGAAATTGCGAATGAGATCGTCGCCGCCTTCGCTGAGAATGCTTTCTGGGTGGTACTGCACAGCTTCGAGCGTGTACTTGCGATGGCGGACACCCATAATGACTCCAGACTCCTCTGTAGCTGAAGTGATGGCTAGGGATGCTGGTATAGTGGAAAGGGAAGCGCTGAGAGAGTGGTATCGAATAGATTTGATTCCCTGGGGTACGCCCTTGAAACAACCTCGATTATCATGTCGTATACGACTGACTTTGCCGTGCATGATTTCACCAGCATACCTGCACAGAGAAGATGAGCACTACAACTGTAGGCTTTCTGAAAGGTACGCACGCTATTTGACCGCCATGAAGATCGACTAGACATTCTAACCCCATGCAGACACCTAGAATTGGTACCTTTCCTTGGAAATACTCAATGGCCTCTCTCGATATTCCCGAATCAGTCTGGGGGTGACCAGGTCCAGGTGAAATGACAAGATGGTTAATCTTCAGCTCTGGAAACAAGGACGGAGAGATTGCATCGTTTCGGATGACAGTGACTTTGGCACCGAGCAGACAAAACTGTTGGTATAGATTCCAGGTAAAGGAGTCGAAGTTGTCGATAAGCAAGACATCTAATTGACCGGAAAGGAAAGGAGGCAAAGACGTGGCCATGGTGAGGGAGGAAAAGAGTGAAGAGATAACGTAGGGGTAGTGCCTTTATGAGGGCCTGGACATCAATGAGCCCGCGCACGACAAACCTCTTACAACTGATGTCAGCCGAACGGCGAAAAGGAGTCACTGCCCATTCATCTCTTTTCCTCTGGTCGACCGAGGTCGGGATCCAGTGTGAGCGCACGCGGCACTTCCGGACGACAATCTTACAATTGCATATCAAGGCACAGAAAGCAAAACGTATATTTATGCACGGCCGAACACTTTGATCCTTCACTATGTACTGCATGTCCATGTCACTCCGAAACGCAACAGTTTAGCTTACGAGGATGGCGAGTCTTGCAGACCAACGAGATACGATATCGTATTAAAAGCTGCCCAGGGCACGAACTCTAGGTACGACAGCGATCAGTAATCGATACGACGATAGCCCGACCAGCAAGACTTACGGGGAGTCATATGTCCGCTGAAGGAAAATTCGACGTCTGCACGTACATTGATTTTTAGAGGATGGACAATGGAAACTGACTGAAGAACAACACTCACAAGCAAGACCACGTTCAACGTGCTGGTTTCCAAAGGCACCAAAGTTTTTCACTGTAAAGCTCTCGTCTTCGATAGGTGTCTGGAAGCCCTGTTTTCCGCTCCAGGTCATATTCTGAATGGCTATACGAGTTCCTTCGGCGACGAGAATAAAGTCCTAGAGCATGTCAAGTTGAATGCTGGCTTTCTTGAAGAGGGCAACATTGATACTCACAGCGAGACCATGGACCACGACTGTCCTCTCTGATTTCTCAATCACGTTCGGGAAAACGCTGAGCATAGAGGGAATAGACTGGTCTCTGCCATTACCAGCTAGTTGGAAGAGGTTTCAGTTGGGAAATCTTGTTGCAGGGAAGCGAGGGTCATACCGTAGACGTTTATATCAGAACAGTCATTCCACTCAATGTGGGGCGCGTGTATAGCATCTTGTACCTGGTGAAGAGAGAATTAGTTTGTCGTAGAGGGAATCAGAAGAGTGACTAACATCCGTCCTATATACGAAAATGATCAACAACGTGCTTTGACTAAGACGAACAGTCTTACCGGTTGAAGTAAATGAATTTTTGAGTGTCTCGAGGGAATCCAAGGATACTCCCTGAATAATTATGAAATTTAGTCTATTGCAGGCATCTTCATGAAGAAAAACTTGCATAAGTTGGGGAACGTATCCGTGACTCTAAACAAAAGTGAGCAAACAAGAAACAATCACCAATTCGACAAATCGTCTCACCGATAGACGTCAAACACCGGGTTTAACCTGAAGAAAAGATCGAAACCCCTCTCTCAGCACACAAAAACCCCTCCAAACGCCGAAGCGATGACAAGAAACGTACACTCCTATAGCCCGCTGAATCGGACTATGCATACGACAATTCGCCGAAACTTGGCCAAGGGTTCCAGGGATGACACCAGCAGGGAACGGCAGTTGTCCAGCAGGAGGATAAGTGACGAATTTGTCTAGATAATCAGTGTATCCACATTCGTCGGATATCTGTTGAAGTTCGGCCCAGAAAGAACTGTTGAAGGGAAAGACGTTTTTGTTCGCCTGATAGAATTTGAGGTGAATGATCAGTTCATGCCAGTTCACAACATGACACAGTCCGTTAGCTGTACCTGTGCAAAGCGAAGAGCGGGAATTTCTTGTTGGACAACACCGTAGGATAATGATGGATCAGCTACCCAGATACCCTGTGCAAGCCAGTCTCAGATGGGATCTGCGAGAAGCAGGAATCAAACCTTGAGGTTCAAATCAACCGAGCCAGGATGTTCGTAAATGAAATTTGCGATGTATGGGACGTCTGTGAAGCAATGAATACATCAGTCAAATGTGTTTTGGGACCAACAAGTGAGGCATCTTACAGAATCCGGCATACTGAATAATGGACAGTGTCAAAACAACGGCTGGACTGAAGACAAAAAGAGTACTACATACACTTTCACCAGTCAAGAAGAAATCTTTCCCCTTCAGTTCAGAGAACACATCCAAGAATTGCTCGAGGAAACCGACAAGCTGGGCAGCTAACTCGTCATCGTTGGTGATATTTGGTGTTCCTTGACTAAAACCGGTCTACAATGAAGAGGTGAAAACCATGGAACTTGAAAACTAAAAAGGAGGACGTACGCCGACTGGCTGTTCGACCCACAAACCATGAGCAACTCTGGTCCATGAGAATGGGTTTCTGAAGACAGTAAGATTAGCTGGTGGTTAAGAAATTGACACATTCTCTCGGTAGTAGGTACTGACGGTGTTGGTTCTGATTGACCCCAAGACCATGCTAAAATCGATATTAGAGAAGATAGACGACGAAGTGTGTAGGGACCCTCACAAATAGGACCATTTTCCTGAATGAAACCTTCCAAAGACGAGCATCCAGGACCGCCTGAAAGGATGGACTCTTGTGAGCAAAGGTCCCCATGACCAAGGATAGACACAGCATACCATTTGTCCAGAATAGCAATTTATCTCCATTCTCGGCGACCTGCGTTGGCCAAAACCTGTAGAAAGTTAGAAATGAAGCGACAGGAGAGATACGAAAAGCATCTCGTACCAGAAAAAGAGTTTCCTGGTCTCGTTAGGATCACCAGATATCGGCATAAGTCCAGACCACGATGGTCCTTCAATACCGCTGTTATTTCAGTAATCTCTAGGGCGACGCACAACTGACATACCAGCGTCAAAGTTCACATCAGGGATCGAGTTCCCATCCACGAAAAACTTCTGTGCAGCAGGGTTGGAGAAAGTAATCGTCGGTGCAGACTGCCTCTTTTCAAATGGAGGTGGAACTTGAGGGCCCAGAAAATCGCGAAACCTTTCAAGCTGTTCACGCTGGATATCCATAGCGTCTTCCATGCCTTGCATGGCGCCGCCAAGGGCGAGACCCTTGAGCGGGTAGAGAGAGCAGAAAGCTGCAGCTAGGGTCAAGAACCTCATCGGAGTTCTTACTGCAAATGTTAGCCCATGGCAGAAGCTTTATAGGAAACAGAAAGAAATTTATTTTAAAAACGTACATCATGAGATGCAGAGATAGAATTTGAGAATTCAGAAGAGGCACTCCGCATCGTGTGCTAGATTGTCACATGGTGGTTCATCACATTGAGCAAGCTAAATTCTAACGATAGGATGAGCGTTCGCACTCCCTCGGTTTCGGATAACGTACAAGGATTGGTGGAAAGCTTGGTTTGCTTTTTCTGAATTCCCCCTCCCATTGCAAAACGCCAACGACGCTGAAATATAGAAAGGTCTGCCGATCCAGCATGCAAGGACAGAGACCTTCCTGGTCCGTGCACAATGGCTAGGCGAATCTTGTTTGATAACTCAGCGTCCTTATTCTGAAGAGCGAAGATTGGTCTCTGTGATCGGAGGATAAAGTGGAGCTTCGGGTTTGGAAAAAGAGGAAAGGTGGGCGTCGTTTTTAACGTCACGGTAATGAGTAGATTCGGTGTTTTCATAAGAGAAGGGGGATTGAAGGCTATGTCAGGTAGAGCTTAGGTAGAACATCTGTCAAGATGATTATTTTGGTACGATAAGTTACATGTGGAAGGGTTGGATATGCCCCATGAAGAGGGCCTGAATTCCCATCGGACCTAAACACTGTATTCATAAGTGGGTGTTATCGACATTTTCGAGGGTGATTCCGTGGATGTTCTCGCAATAGCTTTGAATATGAGATATTCTTGATCTTCTAGAGCTACGTCGTGGTCCAGGGCCGAAGACACGATGACGAGAACATGTGGATGGATGACGAGCTGGCTGTCAGAAGGGAGATGAATGTGGTGGAGTTGCCGGACATTTCTAGGAGGACAAACCCCATGAAGGTGATGAGAGAGTATTGAGAAGAGACTATTAACGGCAGGACGTAGTGTGGACAGACTATCCAGTTCATCTTGGATCAGGCATGAAGGACAAGGACAAGTCGCGACGCGAGCTCTGCTGTGCTTCACCTAGTCTGGATCCTGTAAGCAGACGTAAATTAGAACCCTCAAGCGTCGTTATTCGTTTTTCGTGGCTTCATCTTTCTCGTGTTGCTTCGCATGAGGAGGAAAACAGAATCTAAAGGCTCAAGCGCTCAAAATCAAGTCGCTACCGACTATACAAATTATTAGTCTATGCCCAAGATTTTCTTTTTATTATATCAGGACAAGTTTCACCAACTGTGGAACCCGTTACCCCAAGGATTTTAGCTCTCCATTCATCGTTTTCTGCATCAATACCTTAGCTCGTCAGAACAACAGACCAATAGACCCAGATGAGAAGAACACACTCTCGTCCATGGGTCTCTCAATCCACAGTGTCCTCCTGTACCTGGCCTCCTTCTCTGTCCGAGTCGATGTCAACTCCCTGCAAATGATTACCAGAGTCCATTGCGGCCGGAAAATTCTCGTCTCGTTCTCTGTCCTCGTCGGTGGTCTGGCTTTGTTCAAGCTGTCTGACGGGGCATGGACGGAGAAATAGTGTCCAAATAGTGTCCTCCGCTTGACCACCAGAACTGGCAGTCGATATTTCCTCATGTCCTGACAGTTTTCTTCCTCTTCTCTCTCTGCCTTGTTTTGATTGCCTTTGTTTCAATGATCTTCTTGACGTCCGCTTCTCTGCAATGCTTCCCACTCATGACTCGTGAGATTCCTGTGTTCTTCAAAGAGGGTGTCACTTCAAGTTTATATCTATAAAGAAAATTGTTGTGGCCTTAGATCACAACCTAACGAGAATACAGGTAAGTTAGATACAGCTCCTCAACCAACACGCAAAGACGGAGTAAAAGGATTAATAAGTACCTAACGAGAATACAGGTAAGTCAGATACAGGCTACAGCTAGTTAGGTAGTTAGTAAATGAAATATATAAGTAAAGAGTGAAAGTCTTACCTCCTCAACTAGCAAAGACGGAGTGAAAGGATGAGGAGATAAGAGAGGGAATGCCCCTATATAGTGCAGAAGCTTTTGGTAAACAAATAACAACAAAAGATAAGGAAATTAGATAAGATATTGTGAATGATAGGGGCTATTCACAATGAGTTCTACATGACAAAGGATTCTCTTGTCCATTTTTGCTGCGCTTTCTCCCTGACATATATCTTCTCGGTCAAGACCTTGACGACCAAATGACGAGAGCGCCGTTGATATCATGATCGGCGAAGCCTTCCGCAGGCCATCTTTCTGGAGCTCGTCAAGATTGTATATTCGTATTTTACGCCTTTTGGGTAAAGTTTAATGTCGAATTGACAGGATAAATCTCTGGTCATAGTATCTAGACCTCAGGGTATTTTTTCGTGTGCGTAGAAATTGGCTACTGGCCATTAAATCGCAATCAGATCCGCTTATTGCCATCTTAGAGGAGGTGATTTAGAGCAGTTGACCTGGGAGACAGAAACTTCAGTCAGCCACTGATCGTCTGGGAGTATGATGCCCCTCAGAGTGCCATGGCTCACCAGTGGGCAGAACTGTGATTTTGACTCGCCCAGTGGATTGTAGATGGTGGTGCAAGGCAAACCCAGCGTTTGATTCCTTGGAAATACGCGACGTGTCGTCATGAAATGTTTTGTCCTTCGAGTACGATTGTCCGCTACTACTTACTCGCATCAAGATTGGCATTGGTTGGCGTCAGCCGTTAAGTACAGTTGCACAGCCATCAAAACTCGGGAAGCAACTCGGTTCGTCTGAGAGTGGACATGAGGCCTGAGGGTCCAAGATCTCAGAAAACGCGCATACTATTTGTTAGAGAGGAATATGCCCAATTTTTACACGAACAGGCCCGACTTGAGAGATGTGGCGGGAAGGACACGTGACTGGAATAGCCGCCACACTCAGGACACAAAGATCAAGACACATTCATCATCGCTTAAGAGGACCGGGGAGAATGGCCGACATGGATGAGAAACAAACACTGACCCACATAAGTCCTACAGTGGTCGCGGTGGCGTCGCAGCCTGCGGATCATAAGGCTGCAGAGCATCGTTGGGAGTCAGACGATTATGAACGGCATTGAACGGCCGTGAAAAGAAAAAAAAAAGCCTAGTAAGTGAAGAAAATAGCCGAAAACTATCGTCTGTGCCGGCCTGTACTGCACGCACTGGAATTGCGCAAGTGGGTCTTTCTCGCAACTTTGATAGTGACCCGTGCTGTACGGAATCCCGCGGAAGTACATAAAACTATGCATCAAGTGTACAAACTACTTGGTTGGAAGGTGGGGAATTATCCACGGTTTACGGTTTCCATATGTGGAATCCCGGGGACCAAGTCCGAAGATGTCGGGTATCAGCAGTCCACTCTAGCTTGCAATAGGTTCATAGCTGCGGGCCCCAGGGTAGTACTTACGAATCTACGATACATACCAAATATCAATTATTCACCCTAAGAAAGAACAACGTCACTCGAAGCTAGGGCGATCCGTTCAGTGCAATGAACCATGATGTAGAACTCCCCGAGCCGCCCCGTTACTATGACTTCTCCGAAATCGCATCTGCTGCGGCCAGTAGGTTGAAGGCCGCAGCCAGGATGAACACATCGAGATAAGAATCACTGAAGCAATGCAATTGAAACGCATAGTAAAAGGATGTGCAACATAAGGTGAAAACCATCGAAAAACTCCCTTCCAACCGCAATGACTCGCCTCTTCGGCGTCTTCCGACGCATCTCCAGAACTGACTATTATGAGCAAATACCCAAGAGCGCACAGTTAGGGGTCGAAAGGAAACGACGTCTGCTCATTGTCGCTGCTCGGATTTTTGCAGTTCTAACAATCCTCCTGATCCTTGGAATATTCGTCTCTTACAAAAGACCTGATAATCTTTTGTGCGTGTACGGTCCTCTTCCTGAAATTTTGAGACTAATGTTCTTGTCCGTCACCCGAAAGCTCATCGTCATCGTCACCCGGGCGTTCAGCCGTCTTTACCACCCTCTATACCAACGCCTATGCTTTGGGTGCTGCCACTCTGGGCCACTCCATCCTTCGAGCCAACGTCAACGCATCACTCGTCCTTCTCTATCTCGATGACCGCGTGTCATCCCAGGCACTCTGCATCACCGAAGCCGCTGGATGGGAGAACCATGCCGTATCCCTGATATCCCCTCCCCATGGTGGTGAGGGCATTTTCTATCGTTTCGTAGACCAGTATACCAAGCTCAGGGTATGGTCCGTGGGCGAAGTGCTAGGCTTCGACAGCGCCGTATATCTCGACGCGGATACCTTGGTCAGAAGAAATTTCGACGAGCTGTTTGGCATGCCTTGGGAATTTGGTGCCACTACAGATGTGTATTTGGATGACAGAAAATTCGCCATCACTTTCAACGCGGGTGTGCTGGCGTTCAGGCCTTCGATGCGGACATTTGATGATATGGTGGGCAAGCTGGAGAAGACTGATTATCCTCTGGGAGAAGCAGAGCAAGGGTTTCTGAACGTGTATTACCGGAAAGACATGGTGCGGCTACCGTATACGTACAATGCGAACTTGGCGACAAAGTATGCGGACGAAGGGATGTGGAACGAATTGAAAGAGACCATGAAAGTGGTTCATTACACACTAGTCAAGCCCTTCTGGAACACAGATATTGCCAACGATAACCTGACGACCCCCGAGCAAGTACGAGGTATTAACGGTGCTGAAGGTGCGAATCAATGGTGGAGGGAGGAAATGGGGTGGTGGAGGGAAGTTTTTGAGGATTTGATGAATGAAAAGGGAGCAGCCATTCAAGCTTGTTACCAATGATGGTCGCGGACAGGTAGATTCAGCGTAGCTCGCATAAGACATTAGAGATTGTACAATATACCCTTTGAAATCACTGTGGTCTTCCGCCATCGTACAGTGATTTAGCAGATGGTGGGTGACACCATAATCCTGGTATGCAACTATGGAGTCTTCTTCACTAGAGAGTGTCGCAGGCACCTGGAGGAGCTTTGAGCATTACAGTGAAACAGCAATTCCGAGTCGATGACTATTATACCTTCATTGCGCTGCAGTGAAGGTAGTCATGATGGATCTGACAAGCGCAATTCCTCTCTTCCAGACTATCCCGAGCCCAAATCTCTCACCTCCATTTCCATTTAACCCAAATGTAGTGCCCTCTCTAATTTTGCCATCGAGAACATCTCGCATCTCAGATCTCAGACGCGACCCACGCTTCTGGCATGAATCAACAAACCTGCGCTTCTAATGGGGTTACCCGCTTGCTGATCCAAGTTGAAGAGGCGATGATGGCTGAAATGATTGGAATGGCAGTACTGGGTATGCAGATCGTGAGTATTTGGGTGAGCGCGAGAGGAGTGGTGGAATGATAGAAATGGATAAGTTGATCGGGATTATATCCGAACTGCGAGGTGTTTCTAGAGGCGAGATTCGACTCATCGATATCACCTGGCTGGGACTAGAGTCCGGGGACTCGAAAAATGAGATGAAGTCGAGGCGTCTGTTTTGCGCCAAAGCGATAAGTAAACAGAGACAGAGTCCAGATCCGATACGAGGAAAAGTTTTCGCTGGATTGTGTGTAGCGTTATTGCAACCACGAAACATTTTTCTTTCAAACTTTTGAGTTTATGTCTTGTTCACTCCAACTTGACTCGCCTCATCCTTCCCGAAGACTCCTCCAGCTCCTCCAAACCTCTTCATACTCCGTCATCATCCTCTTCCTAACCTTATTCTTCGGAGCCCTCCTCCCAGTCCAAATCCTACATTGTTCATACACCTGCTCCAGCAACACCTCGATGCCCTCAACTCCAGCCCATAAAACTCCTCTATCCCTTTTCTCCTTCGCTAATTTCAATAGATCTGAATGCCCTGAAGAAGGAGAAGCCAAATCCAAATCTATCGCTACACCACCCGCATCAGAAAAATGTTCCAGTTGAAGACCGAGACCGTTCCCGCTGCTATGGTCGCTGAAACTTGAAGATGGAATGGCCGATATGATCATCGTGGGTAAAGCCCATCTGTCTCTCTCCCCTTGCTTCGTTTCCCTCAGAATCTCCCCCAAATCCTGGACAACCCTCACTTTTAACAAGCCCCCATCGACGCCTTCAAAACCTCTACTGACATCTTCACCACTTTTCACATCGTTATTGCAAACCCAGATCCATATCCTAACAACTCCGATCAGATACAACGCATACACCGCACCACGGGCTGACGCTATCGATCCCGATCCCGATGTTGCCATGGTTCCTTTTATACCTCCTCTTCCAGAAACAAGAACCAAAGCTGTTGTCTCTTTCGTTATGATATTCGAAGGCGTCAGTGAACGAAGGAGACAGGATTTGATAGCTCTCCAAGCCGTATTATCTCCAGACAACGTCGTGACAGTGGTAGTGGTATTGGTAGGACCGCCAAAACTCGATGCGGGGTCTGTCTGAGGGTGTCCATGTCCATTGGAATTACTGGTACAGTAACCAGCAACAACTGTAGGAATCGTGGCACTGGTAGCGGAGGGAAGAGGCGTATAGGGCACCACAGTAATGATATCAACAGCCCCGATAATTCTAGCGTGTCTCGTGACGTGCCCAAGCCCCAGATGTTTTGTTATTCCTTCCTGGAGAGGCAGAGGTACCGATGAGGATGCACCGCCAAAGGTATGGGTGTTGCTTCCACCTCCAGTACCAACACCGTCCTCACCAACATGAGGGCCGCCACCATACATCTGCTCCCTTAAACGCCTCCCTACGTCCTCCAAATCCAACTGCCCATTCTCATGTGCCTTCTCCAATTCAAACTTCTGATACGTATAAGGCAACCCTAACGTTTGAAACGCCGTGTTGATAGCATGAATCGTAGGGGCTGACATGGTCGTAGTCGTTATCGTGATCGTGGGTATAGAGGAAGTGTTCCTCAATTTTGGCGTTCCCAAGAGATAAAACGTTTTTGGAGGGAGAAGACCGGTGAGGTACAAGATCGTTTGAGCTTCGTAGAATGAAACTTGACCTGGTGCAGCTGGACGAGGGAGGAGGGGATGAGAGAGGGGAGAGAGGGTTGGATTCAGGACACGGGAGATTTTGCCCTGGAAAATATGGAACAAATTAGAAAGAAATGTAAGAGGGCATCAAAAACAGGTATATACACACCTCAGGTCCCATATTGACAGCAATCAACGGCGGATGAATCCTCCTATCCCCCACAAACTGCCTCAGCGCCATATTATCCTCAAAAGTCTTCGCAACCCCAACAATCATCATCAAATCTGGATTCCAACCCCTCATGGACTCGTACAAAACTCTCGTTTGTGGGTGGTTCCAGTTTAATTTACCAGACCAGTCGGTGTAGGATGTGAGGATAGATGAATTGCGTTTATGTTGGAGGAGAGAACGCATGGTGGATTCGGGTGCGCCGAACTGGATATCGACGTATTCGATTCCGAGGTGGAGAGCATGTTGTAATAGTTGGGCATGTCTTTCAATAGAAGCGGAATCTGAGAGTTCGGGAGTTACGTCGGGATATCGACCCCCGTGTCCTCTGGTCCTCAAAGTGAAGAGAATTGGTAAGGTGGAATGATGTCGTAGAGTAGCGACTTGGAAAGAAATAAACGTTAAATCCCATTCTGCGAGTAAATCGACGCGAAGTTCCCAAACGTCAATCCCGAGAGAGAGGTCTTCCAATAAGGGTATGGCTTTCCTGATATCGTCGAAAGTGAGAGAAAGGATGTAAGATCGACGAGGACCTCCCAAGCCCAGGACTTTATTGGTGTCAACACCATGAATAAAGCGTAAGAGACGGAAAAAGTCCGTTTCGACAGGTTTGAGAGCGAGCGTTTGGTCGGGAGTGATAATTCCTTCCCGGCCTTGTGGAATAGGAACAGTGAGAGAAACAAACTCGTATGAACAACATTCTCGAAAGAATGTTGCTCTACGGTCCCAAGCTTCAATCGCTGTCTCGTGGAGGAAAGGAGGGTAAGCAGGAGACGATTGGAGGTAGGCTAGGACAGGTTCTTTTTCCCTGAGGACGTGGATGACATATCCGTACTCGTCTCTGAACTTTTTGAGGAGAGTACGGTTCCGCTCGAGTTCGATGATACCTCCTCCACAGGCAATGACTTTTCCTTTTGGATTTGAAGGAAGAATGTCGTAGAGAATGTCGGATTCTATTCGACGAAAGAGGTCCCAGCCATGAGTATGGATAAAGTGAGCTACAGAGACCTTTTGACGTTCCTCGAAAATGAGATCGCTATCGTAGAACGGCCAGTTTAGAGCTTTGGAGGCTATGGTGCCCAGAGTTGTTTTGCCAACACCACGCATACCGATGAGGACGATGGACCCATTTCTGTCGAGGACATTTTGGGACATGTACAAAATCAAAACTATCTACACACGTGAAGCTCCTAGTCCTAATCTCGGCCTGTAGTCATCCTCATCCTCATCCTCCTCTTCGTTCGACGCTACTACTCTAGTTTTTGCCGATAGACGTTCCTTGAAGTAGTCTGCTAAGCTCTTTGTAGAGGTTGTAATTTTTTCAAGGGGAGGGGTATCAATGGGTGTCAGTGTTCCTGGTGTGGTCTCCGCGGTTGTAGTAGCTGAAGTAGAAGCAATTCCAAGGATTTCGTCGATAGCTGTTGATGATTTTGATGCAAAACTCTTTGCTGCAATGTTTCGTGCTCTATGTCTGCGAGAGATTGAGAGAAAAGTCTTTAGTGAAGAAAAGAAACTTACGCTCGATGTCGAGGCACCGCTCGTCGCACTTGCACCTCCTCCTCCTTCTCTTCTTCTCGTTTCTTCTTCTTTTCTTGTGTTTCTTCCTCTTCCTCTTCTTCTCTTTTTCTTTTCTTCTTCTCCTTCTTGTCTTCCTCCTCCTCCTCTCTTTTCCGTTTCTTCTTTTCTTTTTTCTCCTTTCTCTCCGCCTTTGCCCTCTCCTTCTCTTCCTTTCTCTTCCTCTTCCTTTCTTTCTTGTCTTCTATATTCTCCTCTTCCTCGTTCGCCTCCTTGTCCTCCTCCTTTCTCTTCCGTTTCTCCCTCTCCCTCTCCCTTCCCCTCATTCAACCTCTTCAACAAACTCTCAAAATCCTTATTCTGCTTCCATGCGATCCCATCCTTATCCCCACTCCCTCCCTTTCCCCCTCCAATCCCCAACATATCCAGCTTTTGCGACACCTTGATATGCGTCGTCCGTCCTTCTCCAGATAAACCCAGTCCTTTTCCAGAGGACGCGTCAAATCCGAATTTGGAGAGGTAAGTTGAGCCAAACTTGGAGGCGTCTGAGAAGGAGTAAATACACAGAACTTGGAATTCGAGAATGAGGATTACCATCAGCCCATGTAAGGTTTCGAGGATCAGGACCTATTCGTTGTTTGACTTTACGACCAGAGAGACCCATTGTAGAAGAGTCCAGGAAAGAGTTTATCTTGTGGCTGTGCTCATATTGATTCGCAGCCATCAAGTATTCTACTTACGTGCATGCGTGCATGAAACGTATTAGCTGTGTACAATACTCTATTCCAATCCAGTTGTTCCTGTCTAATCACCCCTGTACTCCTTCAAAGTTCCATTTACCCCAATCAACTCCGGAGTATCCGAGTACCTCTTCAACGCATCCAAAACCTCAGGTATAACATCTTTGTCCACATCCTTTCCCCACAACACATCCAAATGCTCGTACCCATGCAACCTCCTTACCTCGGTATGCCTGGGCAACTGTTTCGTCATCACATCAATGTCCACCAACGAATCACTATCCCCATAAACCAACACAATAGGCGTCACAATATTCTTCGTAGGGAACCTCGCAGGTCTATACGACGAAACACTCGTCCTCATAGCAGGAGACATCACCTCGTCATCATACATCAAAAACGCTCCATTTCGCATAATCTGGAACCAATGAACGACGGATTTAACAGAGGCGAAGGAGTAGAGATGGGCGTAAGCTGCTATTTTCTGGGAAGGGGCAATGTTACGAGAGTGCCAGTCGAACATCCAGATGAGGCTGTTGTCGATGAGTTTGGTGAAAATGGGAGGATAGAGGATGGATTGCCACATGGTTGCGGAGGATAGGATAGATTTACGGCCGAAGAAGAGGAACATGAGAGTGGGTGAGGATTTCATCAGGCCGTCCACAATAGAGGCAGCGAGACCGGCAGGGGACAACGCAGGAGCCAGAGCGATGAAGACGTTGACTTTTTGGTTGAGCTGGGGATGAATGCTAAGAGCTGCAAAAGCTTGAGCAGTGCCCTGGCTGAAACCAATATAGGAGAGCTTTGGTGCCATCGTGATGTCGAGGATGTACTGAATGGAATCGGGGATATCATGCCATGCAAAGTCGTCAATACTGCACAAAAGGAGTGAGTCTGATTATTCGCCTCAGAATCAAAAAGAATACTCGCCTAAAGTCCCAGAACTTGGTCTCGTTGGGGCCATAGTAGATACTCTTCTTCGAATACTTGTTTCCTCTATTGTTGCCCAACCAGACATCGAAACCCCACTCTACGAGAACAAACGGCAACGCTCTCTGCTCATCCGTAAGACAGACCCACACTTCTGAATTCATTAACAATCCATGATGCAAGTAAACGACAGGTCGACCAGTGCTGGTACCAGGGCGAGGGTTAGTTTCGTTCTTCTTCGCAGAAATCCTATGTAGACCGAGCAAATAGCCATCTTTGGTGAGGACTACATGCTCCTCTGGGGTATATCCGTAGATATCGCAAAGCTCTGTGAAATCACGAGCACGGAGTATCCTATCCGCAATAGTCTTCTTGCGACGAGGGACTTTCCTGCTTCTCCAGCCAAAGTTAAAGTCAGGGCTAGGAGAAGAAAAAGCGCTAGGATCTGTAGTGCCACTTCCTTCTCCATCTGTTCCACTGACGTTCCCGCTACTGGGGACGGAGGCAAGCTCATTGCCAGAAGTGTAGTGGAAGAGGGACCTCGAACGTTCGTAAAACCAGTTGAGGATAGGTTTGGGGAGGAAGACAAGGATGACTAGGCTTATTAGGCCTTCAAATGCGATGAAAATGAATCCAAAGACGAGGGCGACGTATTCGCGAGCGGAAAGCCTGCCTAACAAAGGTAGGCGTGGCATTGTTGTGACCTACGACACTGTGAACATCGAAGAAAAGGCAATTTTGAGCAGAGAACGCACGTAGAATTACAACGAATTACAACAAATCGTAAGACAGAGACAAGAAAAGGATGGTGGTAGCAATTCAAGGTATTGGGACTAGGAGGGCGTCCAACTCCTCCTCCCATTCAAATATGCGTCATCGATAATTTTCAAACCAATATGGAAACCTGAGGCCCGAGGACATGTGATTGCCATTGTTTTTTTTGTCGTATCATTTTGCACTGCCGGGGAGCGGATAGTCTACAGCAGTCTACTGCTCTCTATACACAGCGGTTACAAATTAGATTTACACAGTTGGGAGCCCACTGGGCGAGCAAGAAACAAAAATTCTGCATCCCGCATCTGATGTCAGATGGATATAATGAAGCTACACTCACCCTCCTTGTATGCCGACTGAGAGGCCACAGTGAGCTCGAAACACCGTTACGGAAATGGTTATAAACGAGCTTGCCATACTGCCACCCAAAACCGTCGTCATAAAGAAAAGTCAATAATGCGAGGATGTTATGTTCTACAGTTCTTCTAAATTACAGAAATTTCTCCGCCTTGATGTCCTTTTTGACGAGTCTCTGGAATGTGGATAAGGCTCAGTAGAAAGACAGCAGTGCCGACCACTCCAAGAAAACCAAGGGTAGCTTAATTGCGTCCTTTCCAGGAATTATCACTCCGTGTAAAAAGTTAAAACTTATCGACCGAGCATGCCCCTTTTTGTGATTTGGACTCGAGAAGAAATAGACGCAGCTTGGCGAAATGATCATCACCCTGAACTTTTTCTTCACGGAAAAAAAGTGTTAAGCGAGGAAACAGAATGATTGGTGCTGGGTCAGAGGACGTCAATTAGGACGAGTTTTACTGAACCATTGGTTTGCGGCTTTCTGTGTCGACGCATTCTCGAATCCTCAGCCACCGTCGTTCTTCCAAGACGAATGGATGTCAATTTAGAACTCGAAGGACGGAAAAGCAAACGAAATTATATGCGGTCCATTGGGAAGTTGCTTTGGCCATCAAGAGTAGAGAAAGTGACAGTAGTCAGAGGCTTGACATTTTTGACCGTGGTATCCGCCAGAGTAGATTGTGGCGAAAAGCAAGACAAAATATGTAGACTCACGTTCTTGATTTAGTCCATCCAA
Organism: Tetrapyrgos nigripes; assembly: GCA_013368315.1. Classification (NCBI taxonomy): domain Eukaryota; kingdom Fungi; phylum Basidiomycota; class Agaricomycetes; order Agaricales; family Campanellaceae; genus Tetrapyrgos; species Tetrapyrgos nigripes. The sequence goes on from JAACJM010000113.1 coordinate 88,361, forward strand.
GTTCTCGCGAAGTCAAAGATGAAACGCAAGTACAAGTTTGTTCTCACTAGTGCTGCCCCAGCGTTTGCATGTCTCATCGTGGTCTCAATCAGCATTCTTCACTGTCTGCCACTCTTTGGAGCTCGCACGACCCAGGTCGCATGGGACGTTATCGATTTACAAGGCATCCGTTCTATGCTTGACCAAACGCTGACAATACAACAAAACCTCCCAGAGAGTCAAGACACCTCATTTCAAGGTCTACAAAATCGCCTTTCTTGTCTACTCAGACATGGAGCCTGGAATAAATCAGCCCTCGTCGTAACGCCTTGCGATATCTCGCGACCGACGCGTCTAGATCTACACCGTTGTTCCAACTCGACACAACCTTCCGATTCATACGAATACACATTCTCAGAGAAATGTTTCCCTTCAGCAATCACTCCATTAGCATCCGCCAAGATGTTGTGCCCACGACTCCCAGGCAAAAAGATCCTCTTCGTTGGCCCAGACACGACCTATCGTCTACATACATCTTGGCTTGAAGCTCTCGAGAAACACGAAAACAGATCGCATGCATGCCTTGGAATAGATTTCTGCACCTTTCACCAAATCTGCCGCGAGCCAGCTCAAGCTGACGAACCCTTCCTACCCCCTGGTGGATTCGTCAAATTCCCGAGCAATCATGAACTCATCTCAACCCACTCGGCGGTCCTGCGTTACGATTTGTCGACGACGTTGTATGCTGGTGGTAGTTCCCGAGATCCCAAATATACCGATCCAACCAGTCAAGTTGATGGCATGACTGGCGTCCGGATGCCAGACCTCTTTTGGTTGACTCATGCTCGGAAATCAAACGTGATTGTCATGAATCGTGGTCCTCTACCAGCACCTGCCTACACATATGATGGCTCAGCCACGGGAAACTGGACTTTCGTGGAGAATATCGGGTATTCCATGCCCGAGGTGACTAAGGTTGCGCAAGCCCAGAAAATCGTTGCAGCAGCGCTGAACGTGACGATTACTCGGTTTATATCGGAAGTGACGCGAACTCTGGAAATCCTTCGCCGAGACCCAGATATCAGTCACAAGATCCTGATTTGGCATGGAAGTTGGTTCGCAACGACGTCGCGTCCCGAAGTATGGCAGACAAACCAAGACACTATGAGGTTCCCTCTGGATAATCCGTGGTTGCTTTATCACAATATCCAAGGTAGGAGTCCACTGTTCTGTTAATTCGTAATAGTGAGAATCATTCTTGACAGTATACATGCATAACCACCTACTGCCGTCTTTACTCCATAAGTACGGGGTGTTATTTATGCCCCTCACCATCCCGCTCCAGCCGACCGACAAGAAGAACAACGGTGGCGAGTGCTTGAAGCAAAGCCTCGAGCCTGCAGTAGCGAACGCAACATTGATGACGATTTTGAATGCGTTGTCAATGGTCTTGCGTTAGTAGTCGGATGCAGCCGTTCATTTTCGCCTTCGTTTCTTTTTCTGGATCGCTTTGCTGTCAGTCTGAGCTCCGTCCTTCTGATGCCTTCTAAATCCTCCCTTGTCAAGAGCTTCTTTCGCGACTTCTGATATTCTTCGCCATCGGTCGGAACCCAGCTGTATACCACCATACCACCTCGATACCACCAAAACGACATTCTCGCTTCCAGTAACTTCCAAGAGCCGCGATAGATGATTCCCGCTCCCACTTTCACCACCGTCGTGCTGGCCTATGACTGTCTTTGGCGCTGAAGGGGTTGCTGTCTCTGTTCCTTCGAGTTTTGTTGGTGTTTCTAGAGTACGATAGGCATACATGCAATGCGTCGCTCGTTTCAATTTTGGGAGAGCTGTGAGATAATCTAGGAACGATGCGAGGTGTTCACGGTTCGGGAGGGTGGATGCGTGCAGAATACCGCGTCGGCTGGGAGCCGGAATTCCAGCTGGAATTCCGTACGTGACGTGACTGATGACGCAGGCTTATATTAACCCGACGTGCCAGCATCACCTCCACTCGCCTCCACACACATAGCTCGACGAAGTAGATGCGTACATATGTATGTATCTACCTTAATCAATAAAGGTCTTTTTATAATACCTACTGGTGGAAAACAAGTCTATCCGCTCAAGTACGCGCTCTTGCAAGAAATATCTCTGCCAAGCGGACGACAATGCGCAGCGATCCTCCCAGTTGTTCCAACGCCGATTAAAGATTTTCCGGCACCCTTCCTCAAGTTTCTCTGGGTTTCGATAGATGGCAAGTGAGACGACGGCCTACAGAGGTATAAAAGGCAGGCGCTTTGCAGCAACTTGCTCATACGGCTTCAACACACGCTCTTTCGAGTCAAAACCATTTCGTTCTTTATTTTATGTCTCAATTGCCATTTCATTTTCCTTCACCCTACTCAAGCTTGTCTCCGCCGTCTCTTTCAGCCAGCAACCAGTGTGCTGTTCTACCCCCAGTCACAATGCTACACCTCTGTCCTAAATGCAACAGCTCGCATTTGAAACCTCCTACTCAGGCTGCAGGCACTGGTAAAGATCCAAGGAACTATAATCGTCTGTATGAATCAGTAAGTTTGGCTGTTTTTGTTTACATACATGAAGGATAGTGCTAAATCGTTGACTAGTGTTTCAACTGTGACTATTTTCGTTGGCTTGGACCTCCTACACCTTTGGAGCAGGTACCGGAAAGCGTTCAAGTTCAGTTTGCACTGAAAGAGTCACGTCGTACAGCGTCTGTGACTGACCCGTCGCAGAATGGTGCCGATTCAGATTGTACAGACCCCAATTGCAGAACAGCAAAAGGTAAAGCCAAGAAACGATCTCAGCGTTGCCCAAGGCAACGGTGCGCTGCCTGCTGCCGTCATATGGGTCCCGGCTGTCCGATTCATCATGTAAATAATTGGGTCAGCTCAACGCAAGGTATGTTTTGTGTTATGTCTTTTTTATCTGTTTTCTAACTTGAAACTTCAGGCCAAGATGCATCTGGTTTAACTCAGCCATCTGCCACTCCCACAGCTGTTCCTTCTGTCGCTTCCTCCAGTGCCGGTATGTCTGCTTGTTTGTGAATTTTACCTTAGAAATTGACTTCTTAATATAGTTTCAAGTTCTCAAGGCAATTCCGAAGCTGTCGTTCAGCCTCGCCGCTTTGCACGTCCGTTATCGGAAGGCTGGGGTCAGGCGATCTCCATGAAGCGTGATCATTACGAGGCCAATCGCCAGCAGGTCGAGTCCGAAAACACTCTGAGACGTACCTTGGCAAATTGTCTCCAGGTTATCATTTTTGCGAAGGTCCATACCTCCCTTTTTATTATTCATTACAAGTCTTTAACTTCTTGCCGTTACATTAGGCCAACGAAGAAGCGCAACATTTTCAAGTCACAACGAAACATCCGAAGGCATTGGTTGTTGTGGAACAACCTCTTCTCCTTGGTGTACTCGAGGATCCGAAGTCATTCATCGGTGTCTACATTCCCAAAACCAACATTTGGGTATCTCAAGAGGTTACAGTTCCAATCACTGTAGATGGCAACTGCACCTCAGTGCTTTTGCGTTCATACGATCTGGAGAACGATGAGTGTAAGGACTTGGACACATTGGTAGTAAGCTTGTTTGGCAGTCTTCGTTCATCTGCAAAGCAGGCATCAGGTTTGTTCACTAGGTCTTTTTATGATTCTTCTTCTAATCATTTCATCTTTTACAGGTCCTACTACGACATCTTTCTCTTTTCGACCGACAAAATCTTCATCGCATTTGGCTATTCCCACCAACGTCAACCGCTCTTTTCCTCTGCAGTATGTCATTGATATGGTCCCAGGTCTCGAAAAGCTTGTCGGTTTGAAAGGAGTTGCATCCTTGAAGAAAGCTTTTGAAGAGGAGCCAACTTTCCAAGGGTGCTCGTTCCATAAATCTACAGTCTATGAGGCTCGAACTGTGTTTTGTGCTGCCCGTGACTTGGAGTTGTTGGAAAAGTACAAAGTAGCTGGACGAACAGAAGCAGGCAGATGGTCAGAGCTGGTCAAGGAAGTCAATTCCACATCCAAAGGTGTATTTCACGTCTTCGTCTGATGTTAATCTATCTAATATATTTGTAGTGAAAGGGATCTCGATCAAAAAGGAGCCTACGCTCACGGAAATTCCTGAGCCATCTTATGAGGTCTGGACAGTTCGAGTTAACAATTACCGTCTCGATTGTAGCACCGAAAGCCTGGTAACAGCCTGGAGTGCCAAAAACGATAACGTTGACATTGTCCTGAGCACAGACAACGCAGTCCGCGGTCGCTTCTATCGTGTCATTTATGTGAGTGATAATATTTCGAATACGTTACATGGTCATTGAACGCTAATTGATGTCTAGGGCTGGACTAAGCTTGAAGTTAATTCCCTGAAGTTAACTTCAATTGAAGACGGCTTCAATGGAAGACCTGAGGAGGAGAAACTTGAGGAAGTCCAGCTCGCAGTCAAGTTTGCTGGATACAATCAAGCACCAAACTGGTGGATGGTTTGCTCACCCAGCCGCTACGCGACAATTTGGACTGAAGGTTCTCGCTTACATGGACTGGAGCAGGCGTACCAGGCTTTTGTATACAGAGCTCACCAGGCGGGGTTGGCTATCACCGGTAAGCCCTATTGCGTGTTATTTTTATGAACGGCACTCATTAGGTTTGATAAACAGTGTTCGAAGTTGTAAAAACATATCTCATCGACGTCAAGGACAGTGAGATCCCCTTGATTGCACAGCCTTGGATTCGGGGCCAGGCCGTTGATCCAAAGGAGCTAGAAGATGACAAAACGTTCTCCATCTTCATTCACTGGTGTTACGAGTATTTTGAGCGCCAGCGTGTTTATGTTGACTTTCAAGGTAAGCTTCAAGATTTTAATTCTTTTGCAAACATGTGCTCATTTGACGTCTTTAGCAATACGTTCAACCAATGGAACTCTCTTTATTTTCAATGCGAAGACACACGTTATGTGAGCCTTCTTTCTTGTTTATATAATTTCTACTACTTATTTGTCACTAGTCTGGAGCGTGGTTCTGGCCAATGCAACTTTATTGGTAGTCAAGGCCACATCGGAGTGACGCAATCCTTGGCCCGCCATTTCTGCTCAGACAGTTGTCGTAGGATGGGTCTATCAAGTCTGCTCTAAACTAATCACTACTGTAGTATTGCTATTCCAGTATTCTTTCATTCAAGCCGGTCAGAATAGAGTTTATTGTTCTGATACAATGTGTAATCATATAGTCTAAGTATCTTAATTCAAAGAGGAAAAACAAGTTCTGCTGGTACTGTCCATGGCTTGTGCTCTTTTCTCTCCAACTCATGAATAACATAGCGGTTACGACGCTTGATCATTTCATCCAAATAGAAATTATACCTTGTTACCTCCATGTTCCGAAGAACAGCTATGTATCCACCCAGCCAGACAATTGTTTGTTCACATATTGAGGTATTGAAAGTCCACTTGCCATCTGACGTACGCATTTCCGGGAATGCCGCTGGGTTACAGAATGCCTGGCAAAAATCATCGGATTGTTTATGTTTGGAACGGAAATGAAAGACGTCAACTGGTTGAGCAGTATCTTTAAAGTGTGTGTCACCAATAGCTGCTTGATGCTTCATCAGTTGGCAGTTATTGTCGAAGATCAAGAACTCCGGAGTGGATTGTGGCGTTGGAAAAGTGGCTTTGAGAAAACCCTGGCAAATTGAAGAAGTCAGAAATGGTATCACGTATCAAATAGTGTTACTCACATTTACACCCGAGACTGCTTCAGATCCAAAGAAAGTAGCTCTCGACATGACCACACCACAGGTTCGCATAGCTAACTGCTCGTTATGAGTATGACATTGGCCAAAAAGAGCCTTCAATTTCCGATTGCCCATTTCACTTTTCCCCTCACACTCCTCTTCCTCGTGAGTCACCTGAGCCTCTAAAGACACCGAGTTATCGGGAACAGCAACACCAGCCTTCTTCAAACGAGCCTTGAGTTGAAAAAAGGCTTGGCCTCGAATATAGTAGGACTCCTCGAGGGGCCGATGTTCGTTGCAGGTTTGGAAACCTTTGTCATGATCCACATTACAATCGACTACCGCACACTTCTTGCCAATGGACATCATATGGACAGAACAGAAGCGATCGGCATGGCTTGCAAGAGGAACCTGGCAGTCGTGAACTGCACAGCAAGGATGTCCAATGGTAATTCCATCACAAACTGCGGCTTGAAGCTTACCTACATTTAATTCAGTTGTTAGTATGGTACATTGTAATCGGCCGGTTGAGACATACGCTGTACTCCATTTTCATCTTCATAAACCTTGAAGCATAGATCGCAAGCATGTAAGTACTGCTCTTGCCCCACTCCTTCCATTAACTTGTTTCGCAGTGCAAGTTCATCACGGAGGCGCATACGATGAGACTTCTCATCATGGGGAAGAATCAATACAGCTGAGCGCTCAGCCTTGTGGAGGAGGAGAGAGTACAGAAAAAACCCATTTAGAACATCTTCTGGCCGAAGACGAGCTGAGACTGGCCAAGTATCCGGCACCTGGGAGAACGGCAACAGCGCAGCACCTGGGAATGCTAATGGGTTGTTTTTGATGTACTGGCGAGAAGTTGCCAAGCTCCAGTCATAAATCCTTGAGCAGTTGCCTGCTGAGAGCCTATAGATGAGATTTAAGTCACCAGATCAGCATACAAAGTCTATAAAATGAGTACACAAAGACGAGTATCTCACCACCCAAAGACTTTCTGATTACAGAATAGTTCAAGCACAGCAGACTCAATAAAGAAGTCTCGAGATACTTGGAGAACCTCTGGAACACTGCCATAATACGTTCGAGTTGAGCTTCCTTTGTGCACCCGGTAATTGGGGTAGTATCGTGAATAACAGCCTGTTCCGATATCATGAGAATCAAGGACCGAGTATAATTCGGAACTACTCTACCACGACAATACAAAGAAGTAGTATATATAGGTAAGACACCATCCTTCAAAGTGAAGAGAGTGGCCTTGTAGGTAGATGGCTCGCATAGATTGAACTCTCGTTCACTATTGAGAATGTGATGGCGGCAAGTGGAGACTTGGCAAGTATGGACAGGAGGATACAGATGCCTATAAGCTATTCTATGTCAGAGAGATAATAAGGGAAGGGAAGATAGTAATAAAGACTCACAAGTATCCCACTGCAGCGCATGCACATTAAACAACCTGATCTCCTCCTCTGACGCAGCAATAGGGCCATGCTGCCAAACAACAACCTTCAGTGCATTCCACAACTCATTCACCACATCCTCAGAAGCATCGAGACAGGCGGAAATGATCTTCACAACTCGCGAAGAAAGAGAATCCGGAGGAGAGGAGACGGTACGCCGATCAAGCTGTAAAGTCGGTTTCGCAAGGCAACAGAGTCGAACAAATGATAAAATGAGCGAAAAATCGAAAGAAAGGCAAGTGGTAGCATCCTGGAGCGCTGAAAGTGCTTGACCGAGGCACTGTGCCATGAGCGTAGAGCAGAAGAAATGACAAGTAGGATGCTTACATAACGCTGATTCTGTAACGTTGGTTTGCACACAGACATTCCCTAAGCTACATAGATATAGCGATTCCACTAATAGTAAACCTGCAATGTTTTTTGGGACCGGTTGCATACACAACGCCGTGCAGAACCAGTGTTTCGCAATACGAGGGCTTTGATACCTAATCTATCACGTCCTGGGACGCCGCACCGCGGCACATATCTAATCTCAATCTTATCTATCCGTCGGATCAAATTCCACCATCAATTCCAGCTGGAATTCCGGCTCCCAGTGAACGAGGTACTCTCGATGCGTGTGCAAGAAATACGGATTTGCGATCAGTGATGCGTCCGGAGGCGTAAATTGGATGAGGCCAAAGATTATCTGTTGTTGTCGTGTAAGGCTTAGTCCGAGGCGCGTACTTTTAGTATACGTGCCTGCACTTTGACTAGAGCGAGTGATGTATCTGCATTGAAGGAGGACTGGCCGACAAGTTTTGGAAAGGTAAGTCATGGCCGGCGAAAACACCTAGTTAGCCGATTGGAACTTCACGACGGTGGGAGTTTCGAGTCTCGAACCCTACGAGCATGCGGTACTTAGATAGATAGATAGTATTACGCCGCTCCGGACTAGCTACCTAATACTTTTACATCAATACTTCCCGGCTGCAAGAACAAGAGCAGAAAACGACTGAAAAGGATGGGATAATTTGTTGGATGCACGTTGGTCAACTGTGTAGAGAGCACATTGGTGGATTCCCTTTGCGAACAGCCTGCGTGGTTTCTGGGGGTGTTAGCCTTACTGGGGCTTCCGAGATCAGCTTCAATCAATCAATGAATTCTATCGCCATCGTGGTCCCCTCTGGTTCCTCCGGAAGCAGCCCCGAATGAGCGAAATTTCGCTATAAAAAGCTCCAGAACATGGGGGGTATTGCTTTCAGATTTTGCTTTCCCTCCTCCAACATGCGTACGTGGACTTTTCTCTCCTTGTTCACTGCTGGACACGTCCAAACCGCCTCTTTATTCAAGCGCTGTTGTTCCGTGTCTAGCAGTCGACAAAGTCTGACCTTGACGAGACCTCGTCAAAGCTAGACTTTGTCTATCGGTCCGTGTCTTATCTTCGTTTCTAACCCTTTCCTCAACAGGTTTGATTATCCGTGAAGATCCGACTGAAGTCGGTTCATACATTGCCAACTACATCTGTCGCAGGTCCGTATCCTGTCTATGACCACCCTTGACCTTTCTAAGCTTCCAGTTCAGAATCAACGACTTCAAGCCCACGCCGGAGAAACCCTTCGTGCTCGGGTTACCCACAGGGTCATCTCCTATCCCTACATACAAACACCTCATCCAGCTCGTGAAAGACGGGAAGCTTTCGTGAGTATTCATCTTACCCACCGCGAGGGTTCTTTGTGCTCATTCCTTTTTCAGATTCAAAAATGTCGTAACCTTCAACATGGACGAATATGTTAACCTCCCTCGAGATCATTCAGAATCCTATCACACCTTTATGTTCCGTGAATTCTTTTCACACAGTACGCATCCTGGGCACCCTTGCTGCATTCTCCATCGTTGAAAATCAATTTCTAGTTGACATATCTCCTTCCAATGTCAATATTCTCGACGGGAACGCAATCGATCTCATCGCAGAATGTAAAGCCTACGAAGCAAAAATCAAATCATATGGAGGCATCGAACTCTTCCTGGGTGGTATCGGTGAAGATGGTCACATTGCTTTCAATGTCGGTCTCGTTTTCCTCTCAGACCGGGCGCTTTACTCACTGGCACACTACCTTTAGGAACCAGGATCCTCTCTCGTTTCGAGAACTCGTATCAAGACCCTCGCTTATGATACTATCCTTGCCAATGCTCGGTTCTTCAACAACGACATCTCTGCCGTTCCTCGTATGGCTTTGACCGTCGGAGTTGGCACTGTTTTAGATTCAAGGGAAGTGGTTGTCGTTGTGAGTGGTCAGAGGAAAGCTCTTGCTTTGAGCAAAGCAATAGAGGAAGGTGTTAACCACCTTGTAAGTCTACAAAGTCTGGATTCTAGGATGCTTCTAACTATCCTACTTAAACCCAGTGGACCTTGTCTGCTTTGCAACAGCATCCATGGGCTTTGATTGTCTGTGATGAAGATGCCACGGCTGGTACGTCCATACTTCGCTTGACCAACTTCCCTACGTCTAATCTGGTTTTCTCCCTCCACCAATAGAGCTTCACGTCAAGACAGTCAAATACTTTAAATCCATCGAGCGTGTCCAGGAAGAAGTAGAGGAATCTCAACGCAAACTCAAAGCTGCCAATGCTCAGGATGTTTCGACCCAAGTTGGCAGTATGGAGTAGATTTTCCTCTTCGCTTCCTGGCTCATTGCAATATCAAGAGATTCTCGTCTGTGTACATATCACAAAGGAGGCTTTGCATGTGCGGCTTGACATTTCGGTTCATATCTCGACGATTCACTATCTATACAAATATCATTTCATGGGGGTTGTACGTGTATACTTACAAAGGGTTGTAGTAAAGCATTCTGGGTTGCATTGCGTGTTGTGTGCTGGTCTGGCATTCCTGTAAAATTTTTATAGAACAAAGAACGATTATCGTCGTGTATCGTGTTTTCTGTACCCTTCCTTTTCATGCGTTGGTTGTATTTCTCGTCTCTGATGTATCTCGTCCACTTTCTTGTATCGATAGTTCCAGTTATTCATGTATCCTTATCTTCAATGTTATCGATCTTCCGTTGCCCATCTTATTCGTTCCAATAATCATGTATACACATGTTCTCCCAAAAGAAAAAACAAACAAACTGATATCACTGATATAACCGATAGCTAAGTTTACACATCGTATACGGGCCTTCTGAATCCATTTTGAACCCAATCCTCTATCGCCAAGTGTCATTCTCCGTGAACGAGCCGCTCGCGGGTGTAGTGAGCATATCGTTGGGGTCAGCTTCCCAAGTAATAGCACCGTTGAATTTGCGGATGTACTTGTATTCGATACCAGTGTTGGCTGGCAGGTTTACAGTGACTGTGTAAGGAAACATCATAAATGAGTACTGTCGTAGATATTGACCACTTTTGCCAGGCAAAGGGTTTGTAGAATACAAAGGCTCACCACTCCAGGTAGGATAGTTGTCAGCGTTCAATGGAATAGCATTGTCTGGAGACCAGTTTTGCAACTGGTCGACGGAACCGGTCAGGAATATATTTTCTATATGACAGTCAGATATTCGTACTCTTCGTGAAGTTCAAAACAGAAAAAACTGACCTCCGAATATCTGATAAAGACAGACAGTCAGTTAAGTGTTCACATTTCACAAATGAAATCACTATACAGTTTCCGCATGCACGTTGAATGTGACTGAAACAGTGTCTGCTCCTCCTCCTCCGCCTCCACCTGTGTTCCTGTTGCACTGGGCGGGTACTGTCAAACCTTTCGCTCCCCAGGAGGCAGGGACAACACCATTCCGGGCGTCAATAGCTGTTAAGGTAGCGGCGTATGACCTACACAGAGAAACAGTAAGTAATACACCACGCAATGGAGTATGCATGAGAGAAAATGTACCAGGTCAAGTCAACCGCCGAGACAGGGTTGCCATTGTTCCTATCGTACTGCTCTGCTAGTCCACCGTTCGCAGGTGTGAACTTGGCAACGACACCGACGAATGAGTCTGCGTAGTTCTTGATAGCGGCAGTGAGGGTGGTGAAAGTAGAGGTGCTGGCTGCGTAGGTTCCGGTGCTGACGCTGGAAGAGAAGAGTTGGAAGAAGGCGAGAGAGGTGTCTGTAATTTGAAGAGATCCTTGCTGCTTCCAGACGATTAACGCGTCTTCCAGTTGTTCACTGACAGCTAGCGTCGCCAAATACCAAGGCTAAAAGAACAAAATTCAGTCATAGACAAGGAAGGAATGAAAAAGCTTTACGTTGCCTCCCATGTAAGAATCCTCGGGATATCGACCAGTAGCAACTCCTTGGTTAGCTGGAATGCCAGAGTTGATGCCGTAGATGCTTCTGAAAGCGCTGACGTAGTTAAGAAGGTTAGACAATGCACGGTCAGAGCAAGGTTGGAAAGTGACAGCATCACATCCAGCTGCAGCATCAAAAGTGTGGATGCTAGCCAAGACAGTGTTGGCGTCTTTGCCGGAACGACCACCACCGGTGTTGGCAGTCATGTAGCCAGCTGTGTTCCAGTAGGATTGGAGGAAACAGAGGACGTTGTCTGCCTGGGTGGAGTATGTGGAGGATGTCTGACCGAGTTTTGCAGCTAAAGCCGCTCCTTGACGGAGGGAACGGTGCTGTACGGCAGTGGTAAAGAAGGAGGATGAAGAAACTTCCTCCCAAAGATCAAATCTGGAGGTCAAGTTCAGTAAATAGCTCCATCCTTGAGCAGGAAACCGTACGTTGTCTGGTTCCAGTTTTGCGCCTGAGAGCCATTCAATCAGCCATTCCTGCAAACGAAAGCACATCCTTAAATGCATTACGCACAACATAATCCAAGTCACGTTGGATGATAGGCCAAAGAGTGTTTTGGACATAAGTCGAGTTATTCTCGCCAAGCAGAAAGTTTCCCCAAGTAATCATTGCAGTTGCTCGAAGAGCAGGACCATCTGCAAAAGAATTGAGTATGCTGAGAGAATCTTACAAGATAAACAAAATGACCTCGCTGGGGACGCCTGCAAAAATGTCAGTGAAATGTAGTGCAACGGAATCAAAAGTACATACCCCCAAGCACCTGTGAAAGCGGTCTCGTCAACATTGAACTTTGGTTCACCAAGACCACCAGTAGTAATGGATCCAGACGGGTTTGAGACTTGCTGAATCCTAGCTTGAGACCCCACAAAGTTATCAATTTGGGATCTCAGGGAATTGTCAAGACCCAGAGTGAACCTACGCAAATTTCATACATATTGAAAAATCTTCAAGAGCTCAGGCAAAACTCACTGGTCAATGATGGCTGCAAAAACCACGGAGGTATCTCTTGTCCACGTATAGAAGTAGTCAGGGTTCGACTTGGAAGGTGAAGCAACCACGATACCAGAGTTGCTTCCTTGTGCCTTTGAGCCATTCGGACCAATGTTAGCCAGCAGGTTTGCTTTGGCTATAGGCGATTCCTGAGCAAAGTACTGATCGGCTGTGCTTGACTGACAAAAGACGTGCCCGCTTAGAGCGAACAGGGTCAGAAAGGCAGAGAACCGAACCATGCTGGGCGAAGAGAATAAAATCCAGGATGCGAATGATCACCAGCTTTATAGCTCATGACTTGACCTTCCTTTCTGTTCCTCGCGATCCTAAGGAATGATGCAACGATGCCATGTGGAGGGTCGGACTAGAAGTCCGTACGTGCCTTGGTTGAAATTGTGCGAGGAAATCAGATTGCGATGGTCCGCAATGTCCTTGAGTGTTCTTGAAATATCTCAACTAGACCGAAATGCCCAGCATTTCAGCGATGGCAGCATATGACAGCGAAGTTGGTTCAAGCTACGATGCCCGGATCCAGAAGTTGTTGAGCTGAAGGATGCCTGGATTCGTGGACACACGGTATGGTCGTGATCAATGGCGCCATGAAAATCTTCGCGTGACAATTTTTGCAACACAGTTTCCTTTCTTTCCCGCATGGCTCGTTTTTGGCTTATTCTGTAGATTTGTGACAGGTAAGGTCGAATTTAGGCTAGTACCACCAACAAACTACTCGCTGATGACTGACTTGGAAAGCAGGACTCTTTGCTCTCACTCATGTAATAACTCTGGGTCTCGCATGGGCCATTCGTCAGCTGTTCCGGTCGAATAAGACAATCTGGATCCTGAGCGTTCTTGGCTACGTCGTGTGTCAATTCTTTGCCAGTCCATTGGAAATCACGTCTGACCACATTCTTGCAAGAGCGGTTGTCAAGCCTACGTTGAGAAAGCCACAGTCGGTGACTGAGGAGATTGTCCCGGATTCCCGGGAGTGCACACAGTAGAAATCTACGATGAGTATTCGTTTTGTCAATCGGTAATCTCTGCAGTGGACGAGTCAAGCATTGCCATTGACATCAACCCAGTCCTCTCGCTTTACGCAGATGCGGTTCCTCTCAAGTCCGATTTTCTAGAGGTTCATCACTATAACATCATGCTCAACATCTGGATCCGCCTTATTGTTATTGGCATGTTCGCTCGTAAGAAAAACTTCTTGCGTGCATACATCTCTTGCTGACTCTACCTTGGAGATTTTGGATGTACCATTAGCCTGTCTCTGGTCACCCTCCTGACCAACTTTGCTTTCGACCCCAATGTATGGATCCTTGATATCGACGCGTCACCCTCTCCCTTTCCTGCTCCTATCCTTTTGGCCTATGTCTTTCCCTGTCTTTTCCCTCGTCCCCGCGAGATGAGCTTCTCCCTGACTGGCGACAGTAACAATACCCCAAATCCCAACAGAGATGTCTGCTACTCAAACGGTCCTTGGAATTGCCCCGCCAAGCCTTCTACTCTCCAAGTCCAGAATCCGCAATATATACCCGTTGCCAGCTCTGATGCCAGTTCCTCGTTTCCGAAAATTGCTCAAACCAGTGGACACATGAAAGTATCTGCCTCAAAACTGCTCGTTCAAGTACCGGATGCCGCGCAGAGGAGAATGTCTTGCTCCGTGTCCTTTATGCACGCAACCGAGGGCCAGGGAACGTCACACGTCTAGTAGAATGTTTGGGAGTGTGTTGTAGATGAAGGTGTTGTATTAGATAAAAACAGATGACTACATTACGCGTTTGTTTGAGTGTTGACGCGTGCTGGACGCGTTTATTGCGCGTGACGTTGATTACTGTGGCTATCACGGCCACGTGCAGAATGAGAGCGTGACTTGTGACAACTTTCGAGAAGTTCAAAGTTGACTTTTCGCCAACTCTTCGCGTCTTTCTCTTCGACGACCGTGTCCAGCGCGCCAAGGATGGAGCAACGCCGTCTCCGTATTCTCTACACCATTAACAATGCTCCATCCTACACCCTTGCCTTCTCCAGGACACAAGTCGCCATTTCCCTCCTTCCATCATTCGCCAGCAGCTCTCAGAAATCCGTAGAAACCCTCCCAGTCTACGGCTCAGTCGATCTCAGGACATGCCTCGACTCTATATGCGCATCAAGCCCCGAATTCTTCTTGGATGCCACTCAAGACTACTCGGTATATGTCCTTGATCCTCTTGAATCGCCACCCACGAACAACCCCGACGAACCTTCCTTAATTCCTATGGGTCTCGGGTTTTTGTCTGTCATACGTAGCCCAGAGGAAAGCAGGACGATAACAGGCACGTTTATGGCACTCAAGACGGGCGAGAGGGTGCTAGAGGTATATTTTTCTCTGAAGCCGGTCACGAGAGAAGTGCGTACTATCAATCTATCTTCTGACCCTGTTATATTAACGCTAATGCTGCATAGCTTCCATCCAACTCTTCAAACTCAAAGAATAGATCTATGTCCCGTTCAGCTTCACGAAATCAAAGTAAGTTTCAGCTCCAAGTATTGTGTTGGCTCGCACTCATCCCAAATAAAGCCAGTGGCCATGCTTCTGGTTCTAGACGTGGTTACAACCACTCTAGGAATTCAGTTGGCCCAGAGATCGCATCAACAGCAGCTGAAAGGATCCTGAGCCAAACTTACCGTTCTGGCCGAATAATAACAGACCTACCATCGAAAACCGAGCTATTCGCACATTGCCCTCCACTAGAACCTCAGCCCAAAACACCCACCTCCTCAATATCATTACCACCCTCACAGTGTCAACCTCAGGCATCTACTTCCTTTACCACCTCGTTACCTCCCTCTCAAACAACTTTATCTCAACCCCAGGCATCCACCACCTCCATTCCATTACCTCCCTCACAGACCACGACACAACTTTCCAACTCCCTAAACAACAACCTTGCTGGACTGCTCAATCCGGCAGATCCCAATGCAATGACATTACTCGCTTTGCTGGGTATGATTGACTCAGGGGAACTACCATCTGCTAGTAATAATCCCACGTTAGCGACGGCATTGCAACAGCTCTGGGCTCAGGTTGACTCTTCCCAGGTAGCAACTCAACAGCCTGGCCCATCCAATTCACATCAGAGACAACCCTCTCAAGACGAAGAAGTCGTCTTTCTTGACAAAGAGAATGTCAATCCGACTGCATTTCGTCGGCGAGCCGAACGAGAGAGGGAGGAAGCCAAGCTGCTTGGGTCATCTTCGTCGGTACGGCCTGAGGTCTCTCCACCCAGGGTAGGCCTTAGTGTGCGATCAAACACCATGAACGATCTTCCCGTTCCATCCGCCCCTCGTAACAGCGAAAGCACTGCCGGACGTAAACGCACACTGAGCGATGCAGATAGCTCGAGGCGAGAGCGACAACGTAGGGTACCCTCTGGCAGAATCGACCCAACACCCTCACTGGCCCTTGATCCATATCGGCATTATGATCGAATAGCTGAAGCAGCGCCAGCTGGTTCTTCATTGGTCACACAATCCTCTCCTCCCAGACCCAGTCGGGACGAGAACACCCGAAGTGGAAACTCGCGAGGTAGACCTATCGTCATACCCGACTCTCCCCTACGAGTGCCAGCCTCCTCACCTGTTCGACGCCCCCAGAAAAAATACGTTGTTCCTGAATGGGCGCGAACGAATACAGCAACCCAACCTAGGTTGTCTGATGCAGTACAACAAAGTATAAAGGATGCACAGCACCGTAAAGGACTAGAAAGAGAGGCGAAAAGAGCGCGTTTACACCGAAGTTCCTCTTCTCAGCTATCTCAGCCAACAACTTCTCAATCATCTACGCCACCACCTTCGTCTCAAGATTCCATGCTTCCACCCAGTAGTTCTCAATCCTCGACAGTCCCTTCTTCATCTCAAGGTTCCTCTTCCAATACATCCATTCCATCTTTGCTTCCACCTGTAGCTGCCGGGGAAGACTTCTTATCCGCTGCACTCACAACTTCCCCTCCGTCACCTCCACGCTCACCGCCTAGCCGAAACACGTCTCTTCCCTTCCTACCAAGGACACCAAAGACGCCATCTCGAAGACCACGATTGGCAGATGACAGTCCAGATGGCGTAGACGGCTCCTTATTTACTCCCTTGGCAAAGACACCTATCCGAAACCCACATACGCCATTTGGGCCTCCAATCAATTCTCCGTGTAGGCATCCTTCAAAAAGCTCGCCATTTCTTCGGGGAGCGAGTCTTCTTCGCGCTAAAGGCGTGTCTGATACAGACACAGACCGAGGCGACGAAGCTTCTTCTACGTTGCCTATGGCATCAAGTGACGTCGAGGATGAGGATGAACCTGAAGACCATCCAGAGCAAACCTCGTCCAGACGAGACGAAGGAGCTGCGTCGCCTGTGGTGAAGCAGTACTGGCAGGGCCTTCCACCTTCTTCACCGCCCAGTAGTCCTGCCTTTGTCTCCTCTGATTTGCTGCCAACAAATCAGCCAGAGGAAGATCAAACAGAGGACGCTCAATTACCAGTGATATCGTCAGATGTCGAAGAAGACTTTACCGCTGACACCGGCACGCCTGGAAGCGATTCAGCGAGACAAACTCCTCTAGATGGAAACGAGACCGAAACATCGGAACTCGACGTTTTCAACCTATTTATGAACAGCTTTTCTTCTGACGATGAAAATTTGTTTATGGATGGGATGAATATGGAGGAAGGGACTGGGGAGGAGTCTCTGGATCTGAACGAGATCTTCAAGGGTGTTATGCCTTGGCTCGGAGGTCCTGAGTCTACGTCGAATCACGATAATCCTGATGCTTGTAATTTGGATTTGGATTTTGATCAGTTGCCTGCGCAGGATTTTGATGGTACGAAACCTGCACAGGAGATGCAGGCGTTGTTCTCTGGTTGCGTGCTTTAACATTTTGACTAGCTCAAGACGGACTACTACATTTGCAAGGATTTTATCAGTGTTAAGAAGTAAATAGATGCATAGATATACCATTGTTGTAAGATTGGTACAACCAGTGTAACTAATAAATTCAGCCTAGTGATATGATACGACTTCTGCATTACCACTTTTGCGACACCAGTATACTCAACGCTTCGAGAAGGATGTCGGAGCAAGCTTTGAAGAGTCACTTTTTAGACTCGGCCTCTCTGACGTCGCTGCACGCTGAGGAATTACATTGTGGGTAGTTGATTACAACAACTTATGGTTATTGATTAGCTCACCTGTATTTTTGCGGTCGTAGGAGGCTTTGGCTGTCTTCCGGGTTCAGAATCCTTGATGTGAACATGTGTTTTTGTATCCCTCTCGACAGAAGGGACATTAGTATGCTGTCGGTTGGATGACTGCGTCTTCCGAGTGGACCCGCTCGGCAAAGTCGTTGATCGTCGAGGGCCTAGGTCACCCAGAGATAAAGAATGTGTTTCTCTATCTCTTCTCTCGGTGGCAGAGAGAGAACCATGATTCTGGTTTGATGAGGTTGGCCTTGGAGGCGACCTGCCCGGCAACGTCGCTGAACGTCGAGGACTCCCATTTTCTTGTGTCTACGTTGGACATAGTCAGTGCCGCCTCAGATTCAGCAGCAGTAATCATCCATCAGCTTGCCTGAGCTTTCACTGCAATTGGAAGTTTGGGTTGTGTCTTTGTATCTCTCTTCTCAGCGAAAGCGGGAAAAGAGTGAATACGTTGAGATGAAGTGGACAAAGTCTTTCGGACTGAATCCTCTTTTGAAGGTCTGGAATCCCGGAGGCCTTTGTCGCTACCTTCGCTGTTCCGTACAGGTAGACTGACTGATCGTGATAGTAGCTTTCCAGAGGGAGCAAAAAGAGGCCATTGAGAGGGGAAAGGCTTGTTTTCTCCTTTCGCGGTGTAGTTCGAGGGTCCCCTTTGTCGCGTTGGTTGTAAAGTGGCCGACCTACTCAGGTGTTTTGACTCGGAGTTGGACGACAATTTTTCCTCATAACCAGTAGACTTTTGTGGGCGGCGGGAGGGTAATGTTGCAGACCGACCGAGGTACTTGGTGCCTTCGGGTAACCCCATGACTCCGTCTCGAGCATTCCTTGCGAAACGTTGAATCGGAGGAATCACTCTGTCCGCTACCCGAGTCGCAGCTTCAATGATTGTGTCCATAGGATGAAACTCTTCATTGCTGCTTGATTGGGCAGGGGCTTGAGAGATACTGCCATATATTTCTTTGGAAATTTCATACGGTCAGTTGTGCTAGCTTGAACCATATTGACAGTGGATCGATGCACCTGGGTTAACGTCTCCAACACGTCCAATTGGGTTCATTACACCGTAGCGCACATATGGAGCGGATTGGTAGACCATATCCGCATCATCGTCAACAAAATAATAGGTCCCAGTATCTGCATCATAACCTGTACGTCGCATACCCTCCGGTAGTCTATATTCGTCCTAGAGGAAGTCATGTTAGTTGAGAAATTGTGAAGAATTGGTATCCTGCCTCATCGTATTGCGTCCAGCGACCCATCTCAGAGGTGTGTTTTGAACCAGTCCTTCACAGTTACGTCAATTGTGGGGCAGGTGCAGAATATAACAAATACCGTCATGCCTTATTGTAATGCTTATAAAATTAGGGAGGAGACAACTCAGAGCGCCGAGAACACGAACCACACGTGCATCAATCCCGCTGGTGCCGAGAACACGTCGAGACCTGATACTTATTTATTTCAACTTTGTACAGGGTATACAATGGACTCTAAAATAGATCAATTCCGCTCTTTTGTTGCTCGTCGAGTGTAACGGCGCAAGAGCGTCGTTGTTGATGTAAAAGACTCCACCGTCGACTTCGGAGACCCTGGTTCTTCTTCAGCAGGAGAAGAAAGAGACTTCTTTCCAAGCTTTGCAAGACCTAATCTACCCAGAGTCTTTGACCGTGAAAGCCCACTACGAAGTCCAGCCTGTAAGTTCGAGCCCGTCTTCCTTGACTTTTCTTGAACAGAACGACCTTCATCGTCGCTTTGTGAGAAGCTTTCCTTCTCTGGATCTTTTCCGAATGAAGAGCTTGGTAAAGTGGACGAACGAGCGGGCTTCTTCGGTTCAAATAATCCTTGGAGGCGCTCGTTTATGACTGCGGGGTCCTCCCTGACATAGACGCGTTCTATGCAGAATGTAAGCGCCCGAGTCATATAATTGCATCAGGAAACAAGGTCAACTTACCTGGTGCAGAGACACTGGCGGGCTTCATTTCTCCATAATATTCGTGGGGAGCAGATTCATAAACCTTGCCATGACGGTCTACGAATTTATATTTCCCAGTATCGGTATCGTACCCTGTGCGTCGCATACCCTCAGGTAGGCGATAAGGATCCTGCCAAATATTGAGGTGAATAGGGTTCAAAACTTGGGCTACATAGGCTATGACCATACCTCATCGTACTGCGTCCAGTGGGACATGATTTACAAAGGAAGGCAACCTGTTAATCCTGTCAGACGAGCTCTTATATGAGTCTGTGAATGACGCAGTGCACAGCAAGCTCGTGACATCCACGACAACGCGGTTGGAAACGAGGCCATATATCATATCATTCTCCTTAGATTATTACGAGGGCGTTTGTTTGATTCTTGATGTCCTTTGGGATAAAGATCAACAGTTTAAATAAGTAAGACGGCCTGTAGTACCCTTTACTATTCAAAGTGCCCAGGTATTGTCGAAATGAAACAGCGGTATCTTTGACAGCTTTGGACTTTGACTGTCTCTTTTGTAACCAGTCATAAGGAAGAATGAAGTGGGAGGGATTCTATCGATACTAATCAGTCTATGATGGGTGTCGGAGACACTGCCTGTCTTCTTTCGCGGTGAGGAAGGGAGAGGCTATTTCTGGGGCTATAAGCACACAGACAGAGCGGGCACATTAACACTAACTCCTCCACCTCCCCAATTGCAATTTATCACTTCCCGACGGTAAGTGACTTCTGTAGATGGTTGCGACTTGTGGACCGTAATTCTTCATACTCCATCGTGCTGCGTCCAAGAACCAGAGAGTGGTTACTAGTAAAGCATATGTCAGTCAATAAAATATACTTAACCATGACGACTAGACTCGGGCTGTAAGCTCCATCTCAAAGCCAGATTAAGAACACAGTGCATTGAAGGGAAGTCATCGTGAATTAATCTCTGTACATGCCTACAATCATTTCTCGTTCCTGCTGCTATTCCGAGAATGAGATTTGACGGTTTCACGGAGATTCTTCACCACTCCCTGCAACTTTGGTACAGCACTCTTCTTGACGGCTTCTACAGCTTCTACGAAACGATCTCCCGCGGAGGGATCAGGTTGAAACTGATGTTGGGGAAGATCTTCAAATCTTGCAGGTAATGGTTCAACGTTCAGAGTCAGACGCTCGGGAGGTGTAGGAGGGTTTGGCGTGTATGGGGGAGGGTCGTCAAAGGGGTTCGAGTTTGATTCTGAGCTCTCGTTGCGTTGGTCTGCGTTAGGTTTAGGTATTTATAGTCAGCAACAATTCATGAGGCAAAACATAGACGAAACCGGGACTAACGAGGTTTAGAGACTTGTCTGAGGGGACCGTAAGGTACTCCAGGAGAAGAACGATAGATATTGCCCTCGCGGTCCTGAAAGACTGATTCTTGTGTATCGCCGTCGTAACCAATTCGCTGGAATCCGTCAGGGAGACGGAAGTCATCCTGTTATGCACGCGTATCAGTATTACAGTAATGAGCTGCTTTGAAAGAGGTCCTCACGAACTTGCTCGTATTGATCCCAACGTCCCATGTCTATTCCGTGGCTATTGCAGCAAATTCACTGGAGAGTGGTTCTTTATGAAGTAAAGAGATAATTTGGATCGTGGGGCACAAGACATCATCGTAGTCATGTTTGAATGGAAGTCGGCAACGGCGCGACGGGCCAAGCCTCTGCATAAGACCAATTACTGTACCATTTCAATCAATTCGTCACCCCATCGTTACAACATAGCCTGGAAACCAAGCGTGCTGACTGTAGGGACTCAGGACGCTTGGTTTACAGGCTAGTTACAACGCTGACGAACCTTTTTTTGTCACTTACAGAAGTTACCCGCTACAAGCGAAGGCGACGAAAAGTTATGAGGATGTGTAACGGGGAAAAATTCGTCACTTGCCGATGCTACCCGTTACAAGCCCGAATATTCGTCGTTTTTTTGAGGTCCATTACTGACGAATTGAATGAAATGGCACAGTACGTGGTATGATGAGTTCCGCAACAGTACACTATGAGTCTAGTATCATAACGTTTCCAACAGAGACCAGAAAGAACGAGGGCCCATAGTCTGGACTTGAGAGCCTTCTGAGATATTGTACCGTCGATCCGCCATAGAACAGTCGAGGCCGAAATTCGAATTACATAAAATAGCCGCTAGAAAAAAAGTGGGCCGAGCTGCGCTTAGGTTATAATCCTTGGTTGCTACCTTTTGCTCTTCCACCTTCATCATGTCCAAGCGTATCAGAGTCTTCGACGAGGAGGAGCTTTCGACCCGCAACACCAGTTCAAGCTGCTGGGTCTCCCGCAATGGCAAGGTGTACGACGTCACAAAGTTCCTTCCAGACCACCCAGGGGGCGAAGATTTGTTGCTGAAATGGGCCGGCCAGGACATTGGAAACGTTATGGCAGACAAGGTCGAACATGAACATTCGGATGCTGCTTATGACATGCTGGATGAATATGTTATCGGAAAGCTAGGGAGTACGGACAGCATCGTCAAGGAAGGTATGTACTCCTATTTATTTCCATTGACCTCGTCTCATGCAAAGCAAACCAGACTGGGAAGCTACAGACGACTTTCATCCAGACGATACAGATGAGGCAAAGGATCTTGAAAAGTATCAATTCCTCGACTTGAGGAAGCCTTTGCTCCGACAGGTATGGGAGGCAAATTTCAGGCTAGTATCTACGTCCTCTTCAATGCGCCTGCAATCTGAACCATGTTACAGTAAAGCTTATTACCTTCGTCAAATCCACCAGCCTCGCCACCTTTCTGAATCGGCTAGGCTCTTTGGAAATGACTTTTTGGAGGTAAGTTTGTCTTGGTGACCTTCTCTACACTGCTAAAAGATATTTGTCTAGATGGCAACTCGGACCAAGTGGTTTGTCGTGCCCATGTTCTGGCTTCCCATTGCCATCTACCTCTACCTCCGTGCTGTCATTCAGTTCACGACTCCCCTCCCTCCGTTCACCTCCGACCCCACTCTCCCATTGTCTGCACTGTCCCAGATTAGTTCGGATGCTATAGCCAAAACAACGTTGTGCTTCTTCCTCGGAAACATCATCTGGACGATCTTGGAATACACATTGCATCGGTTCCTTTTCCACATTGACAACTATCTGCCGGATACCCCTGCTTTCTTGACGCTCCACTTCCTCCTCCATGGTGTACACCATTACCTTCCCATGGATCGTCTTCGACTCGTCATGCCGCCGACACTCTTCGCCGCTCTTGAATGGCCATTTACGAGACTTGCATACATCCTCTTCCCCACTGCGATCGCGAATGGAATCATCTCTGGCTCTTTTGCTTTCTATGTTCTCTATGACTGCATGCACTATGCGTATGTGCTTTTTCTTCATTTCAGCACTGCAGTCTAAACTCAAAATTAAATTTAGGTTGCATCATACTCAGTTGCCAACCTACCTGAAAGAGATGAAGAAGTACCATCTTGGTCACCATTACAAGAACTATGAGCTTGGATTCGGTGTTACCAGTGCGTGTTCTCCAATCAGTACCCTCTAACCATTTACTAATCTACCCTTCCAGGTAAATTCTGGGACTACGTTTTCAACACCGTGCTGGTGGTTTGAGACCCTTTTTACCTTCGGGCATCTTTTGGCACTTGATTTTAGATGCGTATCCTGGACACAAGAGCAAAAGTATACCTTTACGTTTCAATACCTTATGTTTACCAGAACATTTTTCATCGGTCGCTTCTTGTATCTACGTTCTATACTCTCCTTTAGATAATACATGTGTAGATAATTGCTAGTCAGCTTGGGTACGGAATTGTCGTAGGAAGCTGAATATCAATGTCGCTACAGCTAAAAGTCTGCACATACCACTAAAAACCACCCATTCTTTTCTTCCACGCTTTCTTTTTGGCTGCAATGGCATTAGGGCGTGCTCCAAACGGCCCAGGAAGAACCTGCGTGCTAGTCATCAGGTTTTGAGACTGACTATCCACCTGCGTACTCTGGCTCTCGTACACATTTCCTTGAGATGCCGGGACTGGTGGTGGCTTTTCCGCACTACGGATGACTGGTTCGTATTGGGCCCAAGTGCGAGGCATTGATTTCTTCTTCTCCGCAGGATCTTCCGTAGGACGACGAGAGTGGTACCCATCTTTATCCGGATCCACTCCAACCTCCCAATCTCTTAGCAGGAGCCTGACACCGAGTGGAATCAGTGCATGCTCCTCCTCGCTCCGACCGTCCTTATCACATTGATTATGGTTTTTCTTTTTCGGCTCAAGATACCGAAACTCAGCCACTGGACCTTCATTGCCTATGGACAACGCTTTTGTCATGGTCTCCAATTCTTTTTCACTTGCAGAAGAGGTTGAATTGAATTTTCGAGACGAGAATATATCTTTCGACAACGCAAGGTCCAGGGCTAGTTGTTCTCGGGCTTTCGTTTCTTGTCTCCGGATCGATGCTTCTGAAGGATGTTCGTCGTCCTCGCCGTAGTCCGTGGAAACGTCGAAACGGCGTAGACATTCGGAAATTTCATGGATATCACCGGATGTAGTCGGGTCGAAGTTTTTGAGAGTAGGACCAATGTCATGATGCCAAGCAGCCTGTGATCTCAGAGTGTCCATGGGAAATCGATCCTTAACCATGGCACGATAACCTCGAGTGGTGTTGAAGGCACTGCCAGTTAAAAAGTCGGATCTAGAGCCCGAGTTGGGTTCCTCTCCTGATCGAAATACCATGTCGTAGCTGGATGAATTCGTGGAGTTAACAGCCAAATGCGGAGGTGGTCTGGTTTACGACATACGTGGTCATCATCTCATCAGTACTCGCATCAGCTCTTTGCCAGAACGAGGGCAGAGTATCTATCAGCTCATAAGTGTCTTCTGCCATTGCCTCTTCTCGTGCAGCATCTTCTTTCATATGTGAGACAATGATGGCTAATCGGAAAAGATTGTTAGTTGTGGTCATAAAGATTTGGTAGAAGACCTTACAATTGTAATGGGGATTCATGTTAACCTCGCTATACTCCATAGCACTCAAAGGACCCAAATCTGGTTTCAGAGCATTAGATCGCTCATCCAAAGCTTGTACTTCAGATGACCAATCCGATTTAAAAGTTCCTGAATCCTCCTCCTCAGTCTTCAAATCCGTGCGGTAAATGGCACCCCGTTGACAAAAGCGAAACAAGCTAGGTGTATACCCTGGCAGTTGCAGAACGGTCTGTCCCAAGAAACGCATACGTTCTCCACCAGGTGTTAGGGTATACGGCAGATTATAAGCGTGGAGAAGACCGTCAGAGGAACGACCGACATCGTAGACCGTGACGATGTCATTCTTGCCGCTGGTTAAGAGTGTTCGAGTAGTACCTGTCGGTAAGCTGAGTTTGAATCAACAAGACATAAATTGGGGAAACTAACCATCAGGAGTCGCCAGTGTACGCATTGCTAATGAACGATCCCATTGTCTCTTATGTTTGAGACCTAGAAGAGGCTTGCCAGGAAAACGACGATCCATCCATAATATTTGATCCGTCGATAATAATTGGACAGAATGCTCATCATGATTGTCCTCAATTGACGTGAGGCACTCTTCGAGGGAAAGTACTGAGAACAGCTCGATTGCGGTATTGGTGGCCTGGAATGCGATCAGAAAGATAAGCTACAACGAAGAAAACAAGGCATTACACGGAAATCCAACTCGGTCACGGCCTTTTCAGACATGAGAAGACAACCATCACTGCGAGGTGACCCTAGACGCCAGAATTTATCAAGGGTGTGTGTGGGATTCTGATATACACGTTTTCTAACGAACAGTGTCAGTGAGGATAGAAATAAAGCAAATTAGTGGCATACAATAGTTTTTCACCTTCCTGAAGACGACAAATATAAACATCTCCTTGATCATTGCAAGTAATGACTTCAGAGGTTTGTAGATGGAAAGAGATGTCGGAGACCGGGCGCTCGAGGTCATGACGAGCGATATGTGCAAGCTCGGTCAATCCAACGCTGTCTCCGGAAGAGGTAACATTTTCCGCTCGCAATAGATATGTTGAACCCAATGTACGAACAGCCAGCGTTTCTGATAAAGAACAGCATTAGAATGATTGAATGTGACCTGGTATAAGATTACTTTGTTCAGAAGATGGAGGAGATAAGATTTGCAGGATAGGTGTAGGAAAGCTCCTAGTTGCAGAGGCTTTCGGTCGGAAAATGAGCGAGTCTTCGTTCAAGATCAAAGGGGATAGATCTAATAGCAGTTCAGATTATGCACGATATACCAAAATTTGAGTTCACAAACTGAGGTCACAAGCAGTCTCCCCCATTGGAAAGGCAAGAAAAACGGAGGAATCAAATAATCCTTGACAGACCTCCAAGACATTCCCCTGCATTGGATCATATCTCTCCAATTCACGCGATATAGCATCGTCTGTTGCAAGTTCGTTCCTGATCAGCTCAGTGGCAATGTTCACATCTGGAAGATATGTCCGCAGGAAATTGGCCTGAACGATGTCAGTGCAAGCATCTTTAAGTTTTAGAATCGACATACACTTTGTTCTGCATGCTGAGATATTGATATATGAGGAAGTTGCGGAGGAGCAGATCGAGTAGAGGGAAACACTTTTGTAGACCTGCCCGCTTGTATCTGACGCAGGATTTTGTCTGTTTCATCGATGCATGAAGACTGTCAACAAAAAAGAGCGAATGGGCCTACCTGCAGTTGAGATTTCAAACGTGGATGTCCATTTGAACCGTCCATTGGTTTCAACCAGACTAACAGCTTCTAAACGACCGGGCTCTAAGAGGGGATACCCAGACGCCCTTTCTTTCTTGCGATCCTTGCCTTTCTTGTCAATTTCATCAACAATACTTTTTCCATTTGTGGGCCACAATTCCATTCCATTTGATGTCGTTTTGAAGAGCGTGTGTGTATAAAAAAAAAGTGGAAAGGAAGCCGCGTTTGCGCGTGTGACACAGAGCACCTTAAGCGCGGTTTCTCTCCGTTAACCATGTCGGTACTCAGCGAAAAAGCAAAAGGAAAACAAAGAGTCGTAGACATCCCACTCGGCGAGCCTTCTGGATCTGCGGCACCCAATTCTCGAAATCTCACCATTCGTTTCTCCGAAGACCTACCAGACTTGGATGTCATTGTCAAGGAGAAGGACACTGTTCGGGATGTCAAGAGAGCCGTACGTCGCAAAGTGCTTCTTCCAGGACTTTTCTTATTCATGGAAACAGATTCGTCTCGAACGACCTAAACTGAAAGACCGACGACTGAGGCTCATTCACTCTGGAAAGCTTCTCACTGACGGGATACTAGTGTTTCCATGGCTCAAATCTTTGGATGAAAGGCAGAAGAGGGCAATCGCTGAAAGCAATACTGGGGACACGTCTACACCGTCAGTGGCTGCATGGCTTCACTGTTCGGTAGGAGGAAAACTAGAAGACAATGAAGAGGAGGCCGAGGAAGAGAAGACCCAGGTCGATGCGTCTTTCTTTATTTTATGTTTCCTACGAGCTCAACTCTCTAATAGACGATGCAAATTCGACCGCCAAGGGGCTTCGACCGGTTTGCTTCCTTGGGATTTACTGAGGCAGAAATTGCTAGTATCCGACGACAATTTCACAGCCAGTCATCTGTCGACTTTCTAGATGACGATAACCTAGACCAAGATGAAGACCGTAAGGGTTCTACAGAAAAGCGAAATCTGTTTCTCATTTTCATTTATTCTAGACGACGAACACTTTCGTGCACTCGAAGAGCAATGGATCGATTCTATGGACAGTTCAGAAAACGTATACCTATCTCAGTCATCTTCCAACTCCACCGCGATTCAAGGTATCTTGACTGGGTTCTTCTTTCCCTTTATACCATTTTTCGTCCAAGGCAGCAAACCACCGCAACCTATTTTTTGGGAAGATGGTAGAGATCATCCTGAAGGTGAAAGTGTCGTGTTCTCGTGAGTTGCATTATTATATGACCTCTGTATGCATGTGTCTGACGATTCGCTCTACAGACGAACCATGCAGTTTGGAGTAGTAGCAGGTTTTCTGATTAATATTGTACTTGGACTATGGCGATTCTTACTCGACAGCTCCTGAGAACACGCGTCTTTGCTTTAGTTGAGCTCATTCTAGAACTCCTATTACCCGCTCTCTCTGTTATTATTCCCGACATGCCCTGAAGTATTGTATTCCTATCCTCTTGGCTACACCTCCTGTCTCGCGACACAACAATAAAACTACATTAATCGTCATAGTTGGACTGGCATCGTTCACCGCTAACTGTCCTCAGTATCGATGAGACCCTGCTCTTCACAGCGCCGATGTCTCTGACCATTCTATGACACCATTCCTTCTCGCTCCATCGACGCATCGGGCTCAACCTCGTCATTTTTCTACATTTTTTCTCCCGTTTACCCTTGATCTGCAGCAAGCATCGTCTGCGTCCAAGGAGGAGTCTTACTTACGGCGTAGGTATAAAAGTGAGCTTGACTTGACAGGTCTAAGCAAACCAATCAAGGCTTTTATCCTTGCAATCACTACTCATCCAGCTTACTTTCAAGATGTCTTCCCAACAATTCAACGTAAATGACCTGTTTCATATTCTACCACTCTTTACTGACGGCTTCTGGTGCAAATTTGCAGGTCGGCGATCGTGTGGAGTACCAGGGTATCGGTGGAGGAAACGTTGAGAACTCTACCACTCACGGAGAGATCACTGGCTTCGTCCAGAGTAAACAGGAAGCTCAAGACGCAGGAGTTACTGCCAACGTACGACTATTCACTTGCTTCCCTCTTTCGAGACTGACCTTTCTTTCCCATTTTGTAGGCCGCTAAAGATGACCCTCGTTATGTCATTCGCAACGACAACACTGGCAAAGAAACCGCCTACAAGCCCATGAACATCAAAGGCGTTGAAGAGAAGTAGGAGTGTTTTCAGACGTGACCTTCTTTCATCATCGTAAATGTACTATAGTTGTCAAACAGATTGTTGTATGATTAGTTGCGGACAAACTGCCGTATTATTATCGTTTGCTGCGCCCTTCTGGGTCTGAACATTATAAATATTTGAGTGAAAGCATAGATAGATACAGAAGTTATACAACTTGTTGAGGTCATAAAAATTTAAAAGGAAAAAAGGTATAGCACACAGGACCCTCTCTCAAATATCGTACACGACACGAGCTGCGACCCAAGGATATGGGTAATTATGCTGATAGAAGTTTCGTACCGTCCTACGTTCCAGACGGGGGATGGTGGCGTAAGAGGCTCCAAGCTGAGAAAACCAGTCAGTGCTCCTAGAAATCCAAACAACAAGCTTAAGTAGATCAGACATACCGCAACGTGATGCTTGGTGTCAAAAAAGTCGGTAGAGTACCCAGTGAAGAGATTCGTCGGTACCAAACCATCATGCCCATCAAAGAGTGTCGTTGTCCACTCCCAGACACCTCCATTTGACCCTCTACCGCCGTTTTCTTCTATTCCGGCCGTGGCACTTGGTTAAAAATACCAAAGATCAGAATGCTGAATCAGAGGCGCTACTGGCAAACCAATGACTTACGGGGTACAGTGCCAATTCCTGAAACCAGTATTCGCACCTTCTTCATAAGTGACATTGTACTTGTCGAGGAACAGACGCAATTCAGGCTCGGTAGGTAGACGACCACCTTTTGAACGAGCATAAGCGGTCAAGTCGTCAAAGGACGTCAACACCGGCCAGTGTTGAGCAATCTCCATCGGTACTGGGCCGTACATCGTTCTGACCTATCATGTTTAAGATAATAAGCAGATGGTCCTCAGAAAAACTTATAGGAACAAACCTTCAGCTCCCCATCTTCTTCAACCCAACTCTTCGGCAGGGGTACAGCACCGGTACCCTTATCTTGACTTATCCTCCAAAACACTTCAAATTCTGCATTACTAACAGGTCTCCATTCTGCTCGGAATGCACCGACATGGACAGTCCGAGCTGGGCTCTCATTATCCCACCCGTATTCCCTATCCACCGCAAGGTACTTGAGGTCCTCCCGGCGATCATCACCCTCGGAATCGTCATGTCCCATAACAAGCTCAGCTGGGCCGAGCTCAACCCAAGGCGTACAAGGAACAGGTGTCTGATTCCATTGTTGAGCGAGTAATTTCCAGGGAGGGATGGTAAACCCAGGGGGTGGGAGTGTACCCGAACCTCCCCGTTGAAGCAACATATAAAGAAGAGTCTCAATATGGAACCCTTCATGTTCGAGAGTCATAACAAGCGTCCGGGCAATGTTGCGTGTAAGGGTACGCTTACCCGTGTTGAGGTCATCGTAGAGCTGGGCTAGACGAGAACGAACACCATTTCGGAAGAAGATAATGGCGGAGATGGTTGGCCAGTCTTCGTCTTTTTCGGGAACTTCGGAATGGTTCTGAGCATTAATGGGAGTAGCGTTAGCAGATCTGTGTAGGTAGAGATGGGTATACGTACGTGGCAGTGATCAGGATCATCTACGTGTGGGTCAATGCCTCTCTGTGGGTAATGTGAGAACGCGGTGGAGGCAGATGGAGTAAATATTTACCTCGAAGATGTTCCAGAAGTATTTGGGCTCAGTAGCTTCTCCACCTATAGCTTTGGAGAGAAGCATGTCTAAGAAGCTGAGAGTAACGTGAACATGTCAGTCTCAAGGCTTAGCCCAGGCCCAAGGTCATACTCACGTAGGAATGTGCCCAATGTAGAACAAGCATTTGTGCCTCAAGTCGATAGGCTTCTGATGTAACATTTCTTGAGGGATCATTTCTAGAGTTACCTGTGTGTCGCAGTTAGTGCCAGCATCGACAGGCGAAGAGAAGAAGTGATGCACCATGTCCCAAGCCTTCCACAGTGTCCTCCATTCCTCCAAGGTAGGAATATTGCCGATCGTGTTTTTGGGGGCGGAGGTATCGGATGAAGTTCCGGGCTGGAATGATGGCGTATAGGAGAGCGGAGAGAAAACGACAGTGGGCCGTTCGAGGATATAGTAGTCGAAACTGTCAGAGGAGGAACAGATCACAGAACGTAGTCCTGCAACGGAGAATATTGAGAAATGATGGGCGTTGACTTGGACAGGCTGTTGAACGGAGTCAGTAAGTTTTGGTTGTGCCAGTAGACAAAGGAAGATATCTACCATGGAAAAGTCTACTTTCAACTCTCTAGAGATGAAATACTCGACATCGTTGTCGGTGACCTTCGACCAGTTGGAGTCCGAGCCGCTAAGGCCAGACTTGCCCATGCAGAGTCCCAGGAAACGTCCGTTAGAGTGCTTCTCGTACAAAGCCTTCAGCAAGGAAGGTTGTAGAGCTGTCTCCGACGAGTAGACGTATGTCGTGCAGGCGCCGATGCTGTTCACGGACAGATCTGCTGCCTCGGCGGATGACACGGATTCCGGAGTAGAGCAACGTGCGCTGTCTGAACCGCTATCCGAGCTGGAGGAGGCAGACAAAGCCGGAGACGAGGATATACGCATATCATGATGAGTTGTGCCCAAAGACAGAGCGTTGGAGAAGAGAGCGATTGAAGACATCGGAGAAGATAGGAATGGACGCAGGAGTTTCGAAAAAAAAATAGGCTTTTATATCTGCACTACACACAGAATGATACGGACAAAGGAAATACAAATAAAAGGACCCGATATTAGGACCCCAAAAAACCCCTGCAACCACAAGTTCCGTCCTAGATCCCTACTGATGGACAAGGGACACTCATCTTAATTCGAAACCGAGTAAAAGTACATAAAGAAACACGCAGATCTGCCCAGGTAGCCCGCCATTTGTATGCCCAAATGATGCTGATGACTTTCTAGAAACGTAGGAACCGAGATGACGGTGAGTAGAAAGGGCCAAGCTTCACCCTGGAGTAAAGGTCGCGCCAAGAACGGACGTGTCATTCAGACGGTGACGGGCCTATCCGATAGGATGAAAGATCCGGTGAATGACAACAGAAGGAACGTGGGATTACGATAAGGAAAGGGGTCTGGAGTTGGAGTTGAGGATGGTGGTGAAGATGGAGGTGAAGGATGCAGAGCCAGTGCAGAAGATGAGGCGATTAGATGGGCCTAGGTCATATCTTGAAGGAAAGTGTCGGATTCTAGAAGCAAAAGGTGGTCCAAATCGGTAAGAGGAGCTCGAGGTTCGTTGGAGACGGGTGTGAGCATAATAGAACGACTCCGAGAGGTAGAGACAGGACTTGGAAGGCCAACAAGAGGTCGAGCAGACAAGATGAGGGCAGAAACAAAGGAACCTGTCTGCAGATGGTCTTTATATGCTGTCTCTGCAATTGCGCGATTATGGCGCCATTTCACGTGACCGCAATTTCCCCATTCGGTGGCGGTTGCAGAAGTCTTCGCGATCAAAGTGTATTCGTATGTACCTGCTACTAATGGTATCTGTTTTATTTTTTAAAGACGAGTTTGTACTGAGAATGGGAGGCTTCAGTTTGAAGGCTCTGGTTTTGATGCTTATAATCGCACGTGATTTCTAAGCACTTGGACCCGGTGAGGATGGAACTAGTAGACTTTTGTGAGCCATGCCACGACGGGCTCGAATTCACTTTGTTTCTCTTCGGTCTTCCCTCGTAAACCTCCCAATTTCAATCTATGGTCCTCTTCTTGAACGCAGTATCGTGAGGCTATATTTATCGCCCGCAAATTACCATCATCAATTCGTATTTGTCCCCTAGCGTCCACAAAATCTCGCAGTTCATCTGACACTTGTACCGTCTCAAGCAAAAGCCATCAAGAATGAAGCATATGTCGGATGGACCGGAATGGCTTCTGCCTCTTCGTTGGCACAGTTCAATGCCTCCAATTCGGGGGAAAGTGGTTTCGAGACCATTGAAATAGATCCTCAGTATGCACAGGGACTAGGATTCGCTCAGGGGGACGTAGTGCGTGTCCAATGCTTTGAAGGTTCTGCATGCCATACTTATTCTTGATTCCAGGTCGAAATCGGACTTCTCCACGACATGGCCGTTGCAAAGTCTGTTGGCACAGAGCCACTTACTTCTGACGACTGGGAAATAATAGTTCGTCAATCTTCGGTCAATCTTATTCTTTGGATCCCATTATGTCTCTGTTTAGGAAATACACGCCTCTCACGTCGAGTCCACACTTTTGTCGCAAGTACGAGTGGCCAAAATAGGACAGGAGATTGATGTCTGGGTACTGGGTAGAACGAGAGTTCGTCTCAAAGTAGGCATGTCAGGTCCTTCATACGTTCCGGAACGAGTTATAACCTCTATTCCAGTTTCCCTTGACCCTCAGTCCAAAAACAATGCGCTTCTGCTCAGTACAAACACCGAAGTCTCAATAGCACCAAAACTCCATACACGGCAACAAAAGTCATCTTCAAAGCCTACCAAAGACAAATCTGCTTCAGTAAATGGCGCGTCTATAATCAAGCCTTCTGTGGACACCAAAGAGAAGCCAAAGACGGTCTCTGTCTCACACGTCCTGCGCGTATTGCCTGAACGCGTCCTTGACCTTCCAATACCTTCCTATATTGGATCCGAGATCCTTGGTTACGTATCGCCACGCACTTTCACCTCTCTTTATCCTTCAGCCCAACCAGAAGCCTCAACATACTGGAAATCAGCATTCAAACGCCTCCGGCCTCCCGTAGACCCAAATGATTCCCCATCAACCCAAGAGTCCGTCCCTATCCCTGCACCGAAGTTGTTAAACCCTGGAGAGAAGGATAAAGACAAGTTGACACCCGTACAGGAGAACGATGAAGTGTACATATGTTCGATGGTCGGAATCGTGGACCAGCATGTCGTGTTTACCAATCTACCGAGAGATGTAGAGGAATGGGATCTTGTTCGGTATGTTGGGTTAACTTTGTATTCAGTGATCAATTGCTCAACCTGAGCATGGTGAATACAGTTTCACGACGGATTCTGATGGTACGACGTTACGACCCACGTTGGGAGAACCGGTTGAGTCAATAACCTCTGCTCATCCTCAATCACAGTATGTACTTTTTGGGTTTCGTTCGTAGAGATTGCCTTCTGAAATCTTCTCGCCCCAGATCCACCTACTTTCTCGCCGGCGTCGATGACATCCTTAAACGGTGTACTGACTTCTGTATACACAAATTGGCGATACATGCACAAAAAATTTCTGTACAGGGTGGTGAGTGATCTTCCGACAACGGAGAGGAGGCTCGAGTCTGACAGTGAGGTTCCAGTTTCTTCCCTTCTGGTAACAGGAAGAGGTGGAGTAGGCAAGACCTCGATTGTCAAGTCTGTCGCGAGAGCGTTGCAGAATAATCCGAAAACATATACTTGTAATACTGCTACATCCTTATCCTCTAGATATCCACTGATGGGCTCTTTTGTACGCAGATACTTTATACGTGGATGTTGCGCCCTACTCTGACAAGCCTGTCTCCACAATCAAAAGTCTCTTCAAATCCTGGTACGAAAAGGCATGGTGGCACAAACCTACCATCCTCATTCTCGATAACCTGGATGAATTGGTGGGGACTGAGCAGGAGGTGTGTCTTTTCCAATCAGTAATGAAGCTTCTTTGAACTCACATCGCCCTATTCCGATAGCACCAAGACTCCTTCAGAACTCGACACATTGCTGAACTGTTCGTCTCCATGTATTCATCTTCTGCGCGTTCCTCTGCGTCGAATACTCGAGGAATCATCGTGCTAGCGACTGCATCGTCCTCAGCTGCTCTCCACCCTCTCATCAGTACTGCGCATATATTTGAGGAAGTTGTGAACCTGATGCCGCCGAATAAGGATGCGAGGAAAGATGTATGTGTTGTTTTGGTTTTTATGTGTCTGTATCGGTATCTGGATGAAATACTAATCTCTTCTTCCTCTCCTCCTTCAGATTCTCACCAAAATCGTCAACGACCGTTTCGCAGGATCCAAAGACCTTCGTTCAGATCCTGATTCCCCTATCAACTTTACATACCTTTCCACGCAAACTGAAGGTTACTCAGCTACGGATCTGCAAGACTTGGTTTCTAGAGCCGTCCATCAAATGACGATGCGGATTATGCGAGAGAATAGATTGGTACGCGCTGTTGATGATGTTTTGTTCCTCTCTTTTGCGATTTCTTTGTCGTCGTCTAATTTCGAAACAGCCTTTGTTAACTCTAGCAGATTTTGAAGCTGCAAGGGAAGGATTTGTGCCGCTTTCTCTCAGGGATATCAAGTTGGAAAAGTCTAATACGTCTTGGGAAGATATTGGAGGATTGGATGAAACTAGGAGGGTGCTGAGGGAGACACTGGAGTGGCCGACAAAATACGGGCCTATATTCAAGCAATCGCCGCTGCGTTTACGTTCTGGGTTAGTTTCGTCAACTATCTTCTCTGGGAATGAACTTGATTGGCTGACTTTTGTTGCGGTTCAGTCTCCTCCTCTATGGATATCCAGGTTGTGGTAAAACATTGCTTGCATCGGCGGTTGCGAAGGAATGTGGGCTCAACTTTATTGGAGTCAAAGGCCCGGAGATTCTCAACAAGTATATCGGTGCTAGTGAGAAAACTGTGAGGTTGCGAGCTGACCCAGTGATGCGGATCTGACTAACTCTCCTGTTTGCTTTGCTTTTGGTTAGGTTCGTGATATCTTTGAGCGTGCAAGTTCCGCAAAACCCTGTGTTCTGTTTTTCGATGAATTTGATTCCATTGCACCCAAGAGGTTGGTAGTGCCTTCTCCATTATTGCTCAACCCGAAAGTACTGATAGAATGATGTCTGGTATGCAGAGGACACGATAGCACAGGAGTAACAGATCGAGTTGTCAACCAAATGTTGACTCAGATGGATGGTGCTGAAGGACTGGAGGGTGTTTATGTTTTGGCTGCTACTAGGTAATGCAGAGATCGAGAATCTTTCTGTTCGTCGAAGAACTGACTGGTTGTGGATTTGGTTATCACAGTCGTCCTGATCTCATTGATTCTGCACTCCTTCGGCCTGGTCGATTGGACAAGGCTCTTCTTTGCAATATGCCTGATACCCGGGAGCGTACAGATGTAAGGATGATTGAGCTCCGTATATACAAGATATACTCACAACCTTTCCCATCCTATTCAGATCCTCCAAGCTGTCAGCAAGAAGATTTCCTTATCTCCTTCGGTGGACCTCCAACATGTTGCAGAAGCCACTGAAGGCTTCTCTGGTGCAGATCTGCAAGCACTCATGTACAATGCCCATCTGGAGGTCGTCAACGAATCTATAGCATCTTCTGATTCTCCGGAAAAGAGTATCTCAGTCAGTGATGAAACGCCTGTGAAATACATGACAATTGGTAGTCAATCAAAAAGCAACTAGGAGTAAAGCGGAGGAGGCCGCGTTGCAGCAACGGGTAGGAGAGTTACTCTTGTTCTCTGACTTATCCTGACCCTTGGCCTGGTTAGTTGCGACAAATTCAACTTGCCCATCAACCTAGGCAGGAAAAGGCCAAGGATTCAGTGAAGACAAGTGCCACTCCTCGCAAGGTGCGTGAAATCAGTACAAGAGTAGTGGTTGTGCTAAAAACAGTTGGAGGATATTACCGAGGCACATATCCTCAAGGTTCTCAAAACGACTCGACCTTCGGTTTCACCAGAGGAACGACGTCGGCTTGATCGGATGTAAGTCTTTCACGCCAGACATTGTCTCTGCCAGGCTAACACTAGCTTAACAGATACCAAGCTTTCATGTCTGACCGGAGTGGCGAGCTGCCAGTCCCACCTGAAGGTGAAGGGGTTGGTATCCGAGCTACGCTCGCTTGAAAACATCCTTCTATTGTTATGATCCATTCACAATTACATCCATGTTTTACTTCTCTTCGGATATACCTGACTACTGGATAGACTAGAATTTCTGAAAATCGACGGATTGCTTCCGTTTCTACGAAGCCTACTCATGGTACGCATCAGTCAAGGCTAGGAGCAGCGTCCTGCTTCCAGCTCTCTATGGCAAGGCGAGCTTCGTGCGTCAATATCTCAAAAGCCTTGTCAACGTGCTCCTCCTGCGTCCTGGGGCTTCCCACGGAAAATCGTATACAGAATGAGCCATCCAGCACTGTCTGTGTAAGTAAAACTTCCTTTCGCGCGGAGATGCGTCCGTAGAAAAGCCTGTTGAGATTGTTCAAAGACTCCTCCGGCAGGGCTTCGTTAGGCTGCTTTGGTTCAATCCGGAATACCGCTAGAGCGAGTGAAGGTGGAGCGACGAGCTGGAGGAGGTCTGAGGAAGAAACATGTTCGACAAATCGTTCCCTCAGACTGACGAGCTAAGCAAAAGTTAGCATCATGCTGGTAACTGATATTTCTAGGTACATACCTTCCGGATGTACTTCTGGAAACCCTCCACACCATAACCACGCAAGACGAACCATAACTTCACCGAACGATAACGGCGGCCAAGTCCAATATGCCAGTTTCTATACTCGATGGTGGTTCCTGGTTCCAGCTAGTCAATCTACAGCTACGAATCGGACTTGGAACGAAGAGATACTAACCAGCATCTCCAGCTGCTGTTCGCAAGAAGGGCGGATTGACATCAAGTGCATCGGTGAGGTACTTGCGATTCCGGACCCATAATGGAGAGGTATCAAAGTTCACCAAGCCCATCTGATAGATAATTCTTAACAAAACGCATCGGAGGGATTTTGTTTCAACTCACTTTGTGGAAATTGGTGCTGTATGAATCCGCAATCTCATTAATCTCGTTCAGATAAAACTTGTCCCGGTACTCAGGGCAGACCAAAGATAATCCAGCCCAAGCAGCATCGACGTGAATTTTGAGTTCAGGGTAATCAAGCACTGCAGCTCTTTTCGTCAAAACACAAGATTGCAAGGTTAAGAGGATGCAATGACATACCGACTTCTTTGATTTCGGCAAGATTATCCACGGCACCAGAGGATGTCGTTCCGACAGTAGCAACTGTGAAAAAAAGGAATCAGTCAGTGACGCAAGGCTAAAGGTCAGAACTGCAATTGCATCCATTCACTCAGAATAAATGGTTTTTTGCCCTTTTTCCTATCTTCCTCGAGTGCAGTACGCAGTGTATCGCCTCTCAGTGAAAATTTATCCTCTCGCTTGACCTCTAAAGCACGAGTGGAGAGTCCAAGGACCATAGCTGATTTAACACCAAGCGAATGGGTCTGCGTCGTCGTGTATATAACCAGGTCCTCAAGCTTCGCGTCGGGAAATTGGGCCGTATATGTGGATCTGGCTGCTATGATGGCTACAAGAGCACTGTCGGAAGCTGTATTCTACACAGATGTCAAGTAAGGCAAGAGTGGATTCTCTTAGAGTACACACCTGGATGCAAGAACCTCCGGTCCCAGACGAGTTAAGGAATGCAGGACTAAGACCGAACATTTGAGCAGCCCAGTCAAGAACTATTGATTCCAGCTCTGTGCATGAGGGGCTCGCGGCCCACTGCAAGAAAGAAGATCAGGACTGCTTCAGAAGATACATGTAGCACAGGCTCACGTTGAATCCAGGATTGCTGACACTGCTCGAATATAAGTCACCTAGGAGACCTTCAAAGGAGAAGCCGGTTGGGAAGTATCCGAAGAACGATGGATGTTGCCAGTGGGTGTATCCTTAAAAGCAAATTAGCCTCCTTTTTGAACGACCTTGAAATGTTCACGTACCAGGAACTATGTACTTTTGATAGTCATCAGCAATCTGCTGAAAATCTTCCCCAGCATCCGGTGCTGCAGCTGTTCGACGCGTTATGTCTGAGTGGACTGTGCAAGCAGATAGACTTGAAAGAAAATTTACATGGTAAAAGTGGTCTGAGATACCCCGGCTCAACCTATCGTTAAAATCGTGAACACACAGACAATCATCAGCCGTCGGGAACTGACCTGCGACACAACGGGAAATTTGGATTGCTGCAGTTCATAATAGTAGTCGCAGATACGATCTATAGCTTGATAACCGGCTTTCCTGAATCTAAGAGAACATTGGCAAAGAGATTGCAAAGTTTGGATATGCGACTTGCTGTTCAATGTCCATGTTTGAGAATGGTCCAAACTACTGTTGGCGAGCTAGCAGTGGCGGAAGGGAACGGTATAAAAGATGTCGAATATTCGGAGCATGTGGTCGAAGAAATCCGGAACTTTGGGGAGCCGAGTCATGATGCGCTCGGTTCTCATCATACGTACTAATAGTAGTACTATCATGAAGGGAAGTTCAGAGAAGTTCAGCCCTGGGGTGACGTTCAGTTGCTATTTCAATCTCAGATATATATTCACAGGGGCCAATTTGAATATGATGCGTGACGAATTCAAAGTTCACTTTCGGTTACTGTCTCCTCCAGTGTACTCTCCCCTAGGCTGACTCAACCGCTCACATGAAGCTCGCTTACTACCTCCAGTGCACATTAATAAATGAGCTCTCGACCATTTCGAACCAAGCTGCAGTTCCTAGCCTTGGTTCAGCAGAACTCCAATATTTTCACTGTGTCGATGTCGAATTTGCCAGAATCCAATCTGTTGGGTCCAAAATGCTTCCAGACATTAGCATAGCAGCCGAAAAACCTTTACTATTGACAAACACGTTAAAGAAGTTCTATTTCCCGACATGTACTCACATGTACTCATGGAAGTTGCATGGAAGTGAAAGTTTGATTTTTGGCTCAAAATTTGGTTGAAAAAAGGTTGGTTCATCGCACACTGGTTCAGTCCTCAATGTGATGCGTGACTGAACTTGTCTTCATGATACTAGTACAGTATGGACAGTTGATGGACCCACCGTTGGCCTGCCTGTCAAACTGACTAGTTGGCAAACAGCTGGAACGCTAATGGTGATTGACGCCCTTTGACTCCGGATTCATTGTAGATTACGTAAGATAATGTACAAAACTTCACTATTCCTACGATTCCGAACATTCAACTAGAAGCGCACTGCGTTATCACCTTCTCTACGTATTCGGCCATGATGCTATGTGTCGATGCTGAAGGATATCTGCATGATTAATTATGAGTATATAGTACCTTTCCAGTCCAGATAACAACTTACTCCGAGATCCAGTAGAAGGTGTGGTCAGGGTCATCGCACGCATCGTTCAAGGACTGGTCCACGATACAAGCTCCTGGACTAGTGAAGCCGAAAGCCTCATAGCCAGGGTTTGAGCCGAGGACGCCATTCCATATCGGGTACAAGTCTGCAAAAGCGAAGGAGATGCCCATTTGAGCCTTTGCGTCTTTCAGTGCGTCAAATAAGGCTTGCTTGTAAGCCTCTCCATCAGAAGTCTTCTCCCCGCGGCCGTAGTTATCGACGAACAGGAAATTCTTGACGCCCGAGCTGAAAGTCAGATCTGCGATGGCATAACTTATCGCTCCTGTGGTCAACGAGAAGTTCTGAAAAGTGAGATCTGCAAACAGTTAGTCAGAACCTCGAAATGGTATCGGCCAAGTGGAGACATACCCTCCCGGTTTTCGTAATCTCTGTAAGAACACGGTCAGATCAAGTTTAACGGGCAAAGAAAAATTCTTACCTCGTTCCTACGAACACGACAAACAGGGTAGTGTCTGGGTTCACCGGCCGCGTCCTGCTGGAAAGATATGAATTGACTGGTTCCTTCGTTAGCTCCCCGCTTCGTTTGTACATTGCCAGAAAGCAACCTACCTTGCCCCAAGAAATCTTTCTGTTGTCTCAAGGGCGAAGACATCTGGAATTCCATGGCGTCTATCACTGAGCCATTTATCTGCAATTCTGCGCTCAGTGCCAAGCATCTAGAACATTATCGAAGCTGTACTTACAGCGTAGTCATGGAGCGTTGCGCCAGCTACGTTTGCAAGATTCTCCACCCACAGTTTCCCATTGCTTATTCGTCCTCCAGCAGAAGGATTAGGTGGTACAATGTCCGCAGGAGCAAGAGCTGAACCATCTGCCACCCCTCCAGACGTGTACGAATCCTGCGCACAAGGGTCTTATTAGTATCTCATAACGGCGAAAAAAAACCAACGCTTACCCCAAAAGCGACGATCGTATCAAAAGAACTGAGGTCTTTCAGTCCAGCATTGACGCTCGCTGGGGCCCCAGCCAGAGTTCCGCAGTTTGGACTGACGGCCAGACGCACACTGCTCTGTCGAGGAAGAACTGATGGTGAAGCATTCGAACCCGCTAGAAAGGCTGCGAGTAAGCTAAAGAAGAGTTTCATCCTGATACAAAGTAGTGGGCGTCTTGGAGAGGCTAACTTTTTCGAAAGCTTTTTATACAGCTACCGTGAACCGAAGACCCAGGTCGGGACACCCATACCATGTCATAGTGCAGATGGAACGAAGCTAGATGGGGACGAGCATTCAACGAGGAAGACCGATTACATGACGCACGCCATACGATTTTCCTGCATTTTGCCGTTCTATATTCACTCTACGACAGCTATAATCCGAGAGATAGAACGATATGTATCAGCTCTGTCCCAAGGCTGTCGAGCCGGCGAAACGAGTAATGAATATTTCTGGACATGTGCTTCATCCTTGTGAGATCATCTCTATTGACAGTGAGTACAATATGCGTATAGAATCTTCTCTGTTTCGTGCTTTGGAGCTTCTTACCGCTACTCAAAGGTGTGGAATCATGCCCAGGAACCTTCAGATCGAGGACGGTTAGGATTGTAACGCTAGGAGCAGAGAACGTGTAATTGGACTTGTCCAAGATTGGTATTGCAGCGGAAAATGGTATGGGTGCGATGAGGTTCTTGAGGGTATTGGAGATATTGAATGCCCAAAGACTAATGTCAATGACAATGTAGCAAGTGTGAGTGAAATGTTCACAACGAGGTCCTATTCGTCCGTTGTTGGCAACTTTTTTCAGAGAAAAACAATCAGTTCGGGTACAATCGCACCAAAAGAATGAACGGCTAACTCCAAGGGCTCTACGTCACTCTCATTGTGGTAAGTAGCTGACCAAGATAGCGGAACTGTCGAAGTAGCCAAAGAACATCTAAAACATACGTTGAATAAGACTAGATCCGAGTTATACATAGTAACTCGTGGGCCTGACAAGCCTACTAGCATCAAAGGTGACTATATTGGGAGTCCGCTTGGCACTGGACAAGCAGTTAGTCCGAGTACAATACTGACACGCAGGATAAACTGACCTGGTAGTTATTATGAATGTTCTTAAAACTGTAAGTGACAGAAAGTTGCAACCTAGAGTAGGAAGAATATCGGAATGATTAGGTACCTAACGAACAGTAAGCTATAAGGAGTCCGTGAACAGACAACCAGGATACGTACACCAGACCACGTCACGGTGCAGCTTCAGCGACAGATCCTAGCAGCGTTCGTTGGATATTGCATCCAAGGTGCCCAAAGCATTTGAATCATTGGTGGATATGACTGAGTCTTTGTTAAAGTCAGAACAGTCTGCAGAATAGCGGAAATCATTTGTGAGCCTACATTGGACTCCTTTAAGGAAAACTAACCGCCTAAAAGTCTCATTCCATTTCCATCTTGTATCCCAGCTAGTGCCCTGCCAAACAGTGAGCATCGACTCCCTTCAAAGGGCGATCAAAGCGGTTGCCCACTCTGGAAAGAGTCCGAAAGAAAAAGAGGAGTCTTGACCATATGCTCATAAAAGTCTCAGCATTGAAGCTTGAAGAGCAGCTTCATCGATATATCACTGTCAAAAGCCTACGAAATGGCAATTCGGTAAACTCGGGAGGCTGACAACACCGCACTATCGTAAGCTATAGGACCTGAAGACCGATACTGAACATTGAGGAAGGCGATTAAGAATGGACAACAAAAGGAATCTCCTTCTCTTTCTATTTTTGTGTTGTTTTCCTTGTGTTCCCGTTCTCCGTTAAAAGAAGGAAAAAAAGCGTTCTTATAAAAACTCGCACTCGTCCTTTTGGTCCTAGTCCCGTGGATTGAACCTAAAAATGCGCCATAAATATGTGCAGGAAGGGTGAATGCTGAGGTTGGCGGGAACGCAATGCTGAAAGTGAAGGAACAGGAGATATATATCGGGGTTGGATGATAGAATAGGTAGTGCGACAACCAGAAAAGCGATTAGACGCGTAGGAATGAATGGAGAGACAAACAGAATTAAGGTTATGAGGAGAGTGAGGATGGAAAGAAGTGTTGTAGGGAGTGATGACGGAGAGGATAAAGAGAGTTGGGACAGGACCGGCGTAATGGATGCATAGGCATCTGCGTACAACCCCATGAGATTTTGGATGGCTTTGAGATTGCCTTGATAGTTTACGCTATTTTCCGCTACTGTGTTGGGTGGAGAAAAGTCGGGTTCATTGTTGGTTGTAGATGAAAGTGTGAAAGAGACTGCTGGAGGAGGAAGGCGACGCTGTGGGAGCTGTGCGGTGGAAAGGACGTTGCAGCCCAGTATCACCAATGGGAAGACAAATAAAAGTTGTGGAAATGTGCATATGAACGCGTAAACGCATAAAAGCGCAGTAGTGGGTTTCCAACCCCTCTTCCAAGTGACGAGTTCTTCTACGCGATCCTGAAACCAGAAAAAAGGCCCTACGCGTTCGACAAAGCGCTTGAAGTTGACTGTGGTGGTTTGGATGGAAAGAGGATCTTTGTTGGAAAGTAAGACTGATTTTGCCTGTTTACGACGAGGATTGTAGCCCGCATCTTCGGAAGGAATGGTGGACGATAGGAGGAGTTGGGGAAGAATGGAGAATGATGTTGGGAGGGAGGAG
Organism: Tetrapyrgos nigripes; assembly: GCA_013368315.1. Classification (NCBI taxonomy): domain Eukaryota; kingdom Fungi; phylum Basidiomycota; class Agaricomycetes; order Agaricales; family Campanellaceae; genus Tetrapyrgos; species Tetrapyrgos nigripes. The sequence goes on from JAACJM010000113.1 coordinate 131,651, forward strand.
GAGGAGGAGGAGGATGTAGTGGGCAGCTTGGATGCAAGTGTCGTACGTTGTTCTTTTGCGTCTAGTCGCGTTGCAGTGGATGGTATCACGACGTAGGACAGAGCCATGATTATGTCATCTTTGGCACTTTAGCTCCTGCGAAGGTGGTACTACTGGTAGAGAGTCTCATGAAGAATCATAAAGCTTGTACATCTTTATATGTCCTTTACGAGTCCTCCCATTTTTGTCTTTTCTAGACTTCAAAAATCCAGAGGACCCGGATGGTACATCCTTTGAAACCCGGAGAAGTACCCTTGGACCTTGGGTCGTGCTAGAATATCCTAATACAGGTGCTTCGGAAAAGTAGATGTTTTTTGCAGTCTATCATCCTTCCCAAAATGCGTCGGTGTCGTCATGGCATGTTCAGTGCTCAGATTTCACGCACTAGATACCTAGACATAATCCCCAATGCAACTTGAAGTTGAGGGCGACATGGCTGGCAGTTTTTGGAGATCCAGCTACCAGTAGCAGCTGTATGCGCGTCCATTCCACGCCTGAACTAGAAGCAGAATGTCTTCTTTGCGAAAGATGCATTATCGTCGGCGAAACATGTAATGAACATTTTGGGACATGCCGGTCATCTTGTGAAAATCATCTTTATTGCCAGTAATGAGTATATCATGCGTACAGAACTTTCTTTCGTGTTTTGAAGCTGTTTACGGTCACTCGAGTGCATGGTTTCATGTCCAGCATCCCTTCAGACCACCAACTTGGGACTCTGCACGGTAAGAACAGTAACGCTGGTTGCAGGGAACGTGTAGTTGAACTTGTCTAAGATCGGTATTGCGGCGGAAAATGGTACGGGAATGATGAGGTCAGGTTCTTCGAGGGTATTCGAGGTATTGAACTGTCCAAAGACTGCTGTCAATGGCGGCGTAGCAAGTGTAACCGCGTGAATATGCCCTGTCGAAGGGAAATCGAGGAAAATGTTGGCGACGAGGTCTTGTTCGCCCGTGTTCGCCACCTTTTTCCAGAGAGAAATGTCAGGTCAAGTATGTACAACAATGATAGCACCAAATGAACGAAGAATTACCTTCAAGAACACTACGTCGCTCTCATTGTTATAACTAGCGGACCAGAACAGCGGGGCTGTATCATTAGATGGTGTAGGAGAAGTAGCCAGAGAATGCGTGCCCTTATTCACAGAGAACATCTGAAACATACGTTGAACAAGACTCTAGATCCGAGAAGGAACGGAACGCGTGCCTGTTGTACATAGTAGCTCGTGGACCTGGCAAGCCGACTAGCATCAAAGGTGACTATATCGGGAGTCCACTAGACAAGGACTCAGCCCGAGTACAATACACGGAGGGTAAACTGACCTGGAATTCATGAATGTTCTGGAAACTGTAATTGACAGAAAAGTCAGTTCCAAGGTACTACTATGAAGAACGTCAGGATTGGTACCTAGGGGCATCTAATGTTGACAACCGATAACTTAGAATCCGCGAACAAACGGTCACAACACGTACACGCAGCGGCAAAAACCACGTCAGAATTTCTTTCTAATCCAGTCATGAATGCGGCTTCAGCAACGGATCCTAGCAGCGTTGGATATTGCAGTCGCCCTTGGTCGAGCGTTCCCAAAGCATTGGAATCATTGGTGGATGTGACTAATTGCTAAAGTCAAGATAGTCTGGAGAACAGGCATAAAATCGGAAACATACCGGCATACTCGCCGATAAACCACTTGGTCTGATTCCTTGGATAAGAATCAAAAAAGAAAGCATTAGCCTTGAACCAAGAAGGAGAATTGTACTGGTGGAAGTCAACTGGATAGACGGTACACGTCAGAAAGATTCATTGCTCCAGCATCTACACTATACTTACTCCTCTTATACGGTGGGTTCAAAGCCGTCGAAGGAAGCGTCGTTGCAATGAATTCCATCTGCGGAAATTTGGCACTAATTGCGTCGACGAATGCTTGCCACCTGTACGCTGCATATCTGGACATATTGTCAGATCATATATCGGTTGATATCAAGCCACACTCACGAATCCGCTTGAAAATTGTCTTCATTACCGCTGCGAAATAGTTGCTCAGTGCATTGCACCAGGTTCAGTTTTGAATAACTCACATTTCGATAAGTCTCAAAGCGTAAGGCTCTTCACGTCCCAGACTTGCTCGAACACTGCCCCATTGTGTGCTAGTATCTCCTACGATAAATTCGATCTCGTTGAGGACATCGTCAACGTAGGGTTGAAGATCAGCTTCAGGGACTACAGGCCAAGTAGCAAAATCTGAATAATTCTGAATTGAGATCCCGGCCCAGATACCTAAAGGATGTTTAGATTCTAGAATCAGCAGTATTTAGAGTGGCTGACCGAGAATTAGTTCCTAGCATGGTAAATGAATGTCAGAAATGAAGAGAAAGAAAGAAAGAAGAGTTTATTCCTACTGCGCCTATATCTTCAGCCCAGTTTAGGTATTCCATCAGACCCTGCAAAATTCTGTTCAGAAACAGATCTCGACTGATCAGCAACAATGAGCATACCACTCCATCGGTATTTGGGTAGTCTGTGATGAAAGTTAACATATGCAAGAAATACTCTAATCTTAAAGCACCCACTCCAGTCTCCAATACGTCCGGGTCTATCCTCCAATCTGCAAACCATCATTTGTGAGCATACATTGGTCTTCTTGATCCAGGGAGGAGAACCGACCGCCCGATAGTCTCATTCCATTTCCATCTTCCATCCCAGCTACTACCCTGTCAAATGATGAGCATGAACATCCTCTTCCTGAGAAGAAAAGAATTCACTTCCACATTGTTACCTCCGAACCTAAAAACTCCGGGATCAGTGTCAACAAACAACTGGGCCAGGTCAATCCGCATGCCATTCTCTCGGCCTTTGAAAGTGGGAGGGAATAAAGAGAACATCCCAAAGTGCAAAGTCTTCCCAGCTGTTGCTTTGCCGTCCAAGACCACACTGAAAACGTTGTTGTCGTTCGGAGCTGATACTTTGGGCTCAAACTCGAAGGTGAATTTCTTCCATGAATTCGAAATGCCTTGAAGAGTTTGAGACGCAAAGGTTGTCCCACGTGCGGATTTTAAAGATACGGTGATTGGACCGTTGTAAGAGTCGGATTTAGCATAGAGTGAGCCTTTGTAGGCCCATCCTTCTTGCACTTTGATCCCTGTTGGTCCCCAGTATCAGAGAACGTGCTATTGAAAACAGAGACGCAGCAGACACACCCCAGTATCCGGTGTTCTCAAATCCAATAGGTCCTGACACGGCTTTAGGGATCTTGACTTCCAAACTGTTCGGTAAAGCATCAGATACGCCTTCGGTCTTTGAGGTCACGGAGAGGCGGGCTCCATTATACGACTGCCATGCGTACAAGCTGAAGAAAGGCGTCAGTGCGTGAGGTCGCGACGCGAAATGTGAATCAAACTGACGCGTTTTGAGTTCCTGGTATGACTCCTTGAAAAGCTCGGTTCTGCAATAGTTCAGCTGGGAGTACATCAGTGTTGGGCTTGACCGTGGAAGACTGTAAGAACGAACCGTAGAGACCGCCATCGGTGCTGTGGTTTTGACAGTCAATAACAGGGATGGACGCGTCTTGCCAATGTTAAAGCCTGACCTGTGATTTATATCCTACGCGGGTTTCGCAAAAGGCCAGTTCAGCATACAAGCGAATCCTAGATCATGGCTGCAAGGACTCACTTCCCACATATATCCAAACAAAGTAGACGGGATCTCATGAGTAACATTGGTGGTGATCCGTAGTTCGAGCGCATTTGGTGCTACAATCTCTGGAGCGACCGGAGAGAAGATGCAGCACAGCAGAAGAAATTTTCCGAGGTTACTTCTTCTCATAGCGAGGAATATCTTGGTGAGAATGGAAGGGGTACATCTTGCAGGCGACAGTGTTTAAAGGGGGCGTTGACATCATCTCTAACACGATGACCATCTGAAGACGACTCATGACCTTGAAAAAGTGTTCTTAAGTCAGGCGACGTTTATTATACAATGTACCGGACCGTTTGACGGTTTGCAAAGGGTGAAAGAATCAGAAAGATGGAGGAGAAGGACGAGATGCAAGCCTTCACATGACGCATGCTTGACACAACACTGGCACCACACCGAGGTCCGCTGGGGTCTGCTAGGGTCTAGACTGTCCCGATGGGTATCCATCCAGCAGGTAAGTAATGAAAATGGCATGTACATCGTGTTTCGCGTTGAGGTGAGCCTGGTGAGGCAACGATTTCAGGACGAAGCGCATGTCGAGCTCTTTCAAATGGGGAAGCAGAGCAGATGAAAAGGTGGTGTGGTTGACTATGAGGAACTCGAAGAACTGGTTGGTGAAGGGATGGACCATCATCCCGTCTTCACGTTCCTGAACAGCTAAAGCAGTGAGAGTGGGTAGCTACTGCAGAAGGGCAATAACTTCGAAGTCTTTTAGAGGCAGGCCTGCTAGATGGAGAGAAACCAGCCGACACTGAGAACGAGCCGGGAGGGATTTAATGGCTCCGTTTTCAGCATCAAGAGAAAAACCGCCGAGAGGTGGATAGTGATAAACACTATAGGAATTGGTATATACAGTGAGATGTAAGAGAGAAGACAAGGTAAGATAATTGAAACAACCGAAAGTTCGGATCCGGATGTCTGAGCATTATGGTGAAGGCTTTTGAGTTCATTATGAGTGCGAACGGTACGAGATCCAGATGCTCCAGAGCTGCGTTAACATTCGGTGAGAACCGAGCAAGAGTAACTCGTGTTAGCTGGCTCCATGGGAGCAGCATTCGCACCGTAGCTCCCAAGATATCAGGGGGATGACCTAGATAGTGTTTCCAGAGCATGATCTCTTGAAGCTGAGGGGCTGACCGGAAGACATCAAAGCTTCCAAAGTGGGGGACGGGAATATTTATATCGAGATGCCCGAGCAATGGCATTTTATTCTTCGTGGACAGCAAATAGCTGTTGCTTAGCAGCTCCAGATGACATATATGAAGAAAATAGTGACTCTCATCGGGAGAATGAGCACTTTTAAAACAGTAAGAAAACAAGATCAGAGCAAGATCAGAGTCAACGTTGGTCCTCAGCTCCTGGTTTAAAAAATGGCGGAGTAACGTGAAAGAATATAGGTCGCTCTGAAGGATCTGTCATGGGAGTGTAAACTCAGTTTGTAGTTGAGCAGCACTTCGACGTACCCACAAGTTAGAACTTAAAACGAAGCAGTGCGCGTTGTTTGTAACGAAAATTTGTGCCAATTTTCAAATTTCTTTCTGTCACCAGTGACGCGACGCGTCGAAACTCTCTTATTTACGGTCACCGGTAATCTCGACGGCTCTATCCTCTCTGAAGACCCTTATCAGATGGATTTCCAACAACTCATTACTTCGATAGTCTCATTTGGTGCGCTAAAGTCTGTTTGGCCAACAGTTCCATACTTACGTGTCACCATTCCAGTCGAACAATACCCAATCCCAGCGACACTGATATTGTCTCTGGGGACATACAGTATAGCAAAAATAATCTACCAAACGCTCTCAGTTTTCCTGCAAACTTTCATTCTACCAGGAGCTAATGTCGGTCACTTTTTTGGCTTCTCTACTGCCCTGGCATCGACACTAACATTGCATAACGATACAGCTCAAAAAATTCGGTGCAAAGAAAGGTGCTTGGGCAGTAATAACTGGTGCTTCGGATGGCATTGGAAAAGAGTTTGCATTCCAATTGGCAAAAGCTGGTTTCAACGTGTTTCTGGTAGCCAGGAATAAACAGCTCTTAAATTCTACTGCGCAGGAAATCGGTGTGTTGCATAGACTCGTTTGCTCACTGAGACTGAAACTTGCCTTTATGGGATGGCAGAATCAAAATACGAAGGTGTTTCAACCAAGACCCACTCCATTGACTTTGCAAAAGGCGACGAAAAAGCCTACACAGGTCTCAGCGGTGCAGTTACAGGATTGGACATTGGTGTTCTCGGTACGCCAGTTTTAACGGCTCGTAATCCTCATGTATTTACCTTTCCTTCGTTATGCAGTCAACAACGTCGGGAAATCCCATGCTATGCCCGCATACTTGGCTGATGTACCCAAAGACGAAATCGAGGATATTGTCGCGATCAACGTCAACGCAACTATCAAAGTCACTAACCTCATCCTTCCTGGCATGATTCAACGGTAAGTTGCTCGGTGACTACTCAATCCGCTGCATTTCACTAACAGTCGCATTTTTCACAGTAAACGCGGACTTATCCTTAACATTGGTTCCTTTGCCGGAGCTGTCCCTTCTCCGATGTTGGCACCTTACTCTGGCACCAAAGCATTCCTCGCAACGTTCACGAGTGCACTTGCTGAAGAGGTGAAACAGCACAATATCACTGTCGAGCATGTAAACACTTACTTTGTTGTAAGTCGTCTTCTTTCTCATAAGGTATTACCTGATTTCACCATTCATTCATCTGTAGGTATCCAAACTCTCCAAAATCCGCAAACCCTCTCTCTTCGTTCCCAAGCCCGGTCCCTACGTCCGTTCCGTGCTTTCGAAAATCGGACTCCAATGTGGAGCTGCCTTCAGCGGTAGACCAAACACCTCGACTCCATACTGGTCGCATGCAATTATCGATTATGCTATGACTTTGTTCGGAGCCCCTAGTGTGTTTATTAGTTACACGCATGGATTGCATAAGGATATCCGTAGACGGGCGCTGAAGAAGATGGAGAGGGAAGCGAAAACTCAGTAGACGCTTATTCCTTAGATGTTGGACAGATGTTCGCTGTACATGTCCTCGATATACCAAACACTGTCTTACCTGGAACATGCTAATTTCGCGGATATGGTTCTGAGGCGTATTTTTACTTATTATCATGCTATCCTGACGATCCTTGCTAAGTCTCGAACGAGCTTTCATCTCCAGCCTTTCAAATACCAAGGTTACATATGTGTATGTAATGAGTCTTCTATCCCCTGATAAATTCGTGAAGCAGCGCGTCTCTTGGTGTTATCCGCCTAGCCGGGTCCAGTACTAGGCATTTGTCGAGTAAATCGATAAACGACATCAGGAGCTTACTCTCGTCCTCCTTCATCTTCACAGACGCGGGGGGTAGAAGTCGAGCTCTTAGGTCTCGTGTGGGTTTCGATATGTGGACTTTCTTTACAACATCCTGTTGCAGAAGTAGAGGGAAATGATCAATGGAACTGCAAAGCGAAAACTCGATGAGAAGATACACACCGTACCCAGAACACGGTCCCTTTCTATGCTATTAAAAGCACCGATTTCGTCAAAATAGTCCTCCCCAAACTTGGCTTTCTTGATCATTTTGGAATTGAAACGACCCTTGATTTCCATCATCAAGAGCAGCATTTGGTTGTTGGATCTCCCTGGGAAGAGAATCTTGCCTGTATAGAGCTCGTATAATGTGCATCCAATTGACCAAATATCAATAGCTGGGTCGTAAGGATAACCAAGGACTACGAGAACAGAGAATGTCAGCGTATGAAGACGTTGAGGTCGATAAGATACTCAACTGATTTCAGGAGCGCGGTAAAACCGACTCACTAGATAAGGCGTGATGTCGTTCTCCGAAGCGTCCGACGCTGAGCCTAAATCGCATAGTTTGAGAACAGTCTTCTGCTCATTCACCTGTGGTAAGGCATAAGAGTATTTCCGGCCTGTAAAGGAGGACTACTCACCAGAATATTATCTGGTTTGATGTCTGCGTGCATAACGCCGACTTTCTTTAATAAACTCAAGGCCAAAAAGAGTTGATGAGCGTACGCTCGAACAGCCCGAATATTAAGCCCTACGTCCTTTCCAAATCGTTTCACTACCTCCCGGAGATTCATGCTGTAGGTCTATTAGTCAATCTATTCACGAAAAGTAGCAAAAACCTCACCTCAGATTCTCAAAGACAATGCACAAATGCCCACGATGCTCAAAGGATCGCTCCACGCGAACAATATGTTTCTTGTCCTCCGGATCCGCCTGCTTAAGCTTGTTGAGCATCTGCACTTCCTTAAGACCTGCTTTGTACCTGTTAACAGAAGTTTATGAGCATCAGAAATAAGAGCAAGAAGGACGGGGGCAGGATTTGCAACGCACATAGACTCTTGACATCGAACAATTTTGATGGCTACTTCCTTTCCTTGTTGTTCTCCTGGCTCTATTTGAAGAACGCGTGCCCTGACAACGTTGGCAAACATGCCCTTGCCTAGGGATGAGAATACCTGGTAGCAGCCTCCATCAAGTTGCTCGCCAAGGATGACATTGTAGTAGCCTTCAGAATCTGCAGCTGAATCTAGTGTTGTGGCTATCAAGGCTGGTACTGCAGGCTTCTACAGAATTGGTGCTGTGAAGGAATGTTTCGAGACTTGAATAACAAAGAACGTACAACTTTCTGAACCTTCCTGAACTTCTTCGGTTTCTGTGATGCATCGGAGACAGCGAACATGTCATCCGAGTCATCGCCTTCCTCGATTTCGTCGATGTCTTCGGGTTCGGGCTTGACGGGGGCATTCATTCGTTTCTGTTCGTCCTCTCTTCTGTCCAAACTGGGATCGTATTCTGCGGCGAATATTTGCTCTCCATTAGTATGAACGTTGTTCTCCTGTTGTTGCTTGAGTTGGGAAGATTTCTCGTTACCGTCTTTGGAAAGGTTGAAAATTCCTTCGGGGTTTGAAGAAGGCGACAAAGAGCCACTTTTACCTATTCCGAAAGTCAGTCCAATTATTTTGCAAAAGCGGCTAACATACTTGTTGTGCCATTCATAGGATGATCCAGTGTTGTACTAGGAGGATGCGAGAGTGGAGGCTCCTGAACCGCACTGCTTAAACCTGACGCAGACGGACTGACACCAGAGCTTGCAAGACCAGCATACTTTGCTAGGATGGCTTGACGCATAGCCCGTCTGCTTGCAAGGGTTTCCTCGACTGGTGGAGGAGATGGTGGGATTTCAAGCTCCATTTCCGGCAGACAGTCTTGTGTAGGGTTTGATGACTCATGCTGCTGCTCTTGAGGAAACTCTTCAGACTGCTGTTGTTGAGTCACTGGGGCTGGACTAGGAGGTGGAGAAATTCTGACATCAGAAGTCAGCACCACCTCAAAGTTCGATGAAGAGTCGATACTCACTCGCCTTCTTCTTTTTCAGTATCATGCCTAGCTGGGGAAGAATTCCTATGGCGAGAGTCATGTCTTCGAGGTGAGTGTCCTCTCTTGGTATCTTCTCGTCGTCCGCGATAGTCGTGTCTTTCCCTACGAGATCTATCCGGTTCTTTTTCCCTTTCCCTTTCTCTCTTGTAGTCAGTGCTGTTGTCAGAAGGCCTTCTTTTATCATAACTATCTCTCCGGGTCCAGGATTTTCTTGAAGGAGACTTCAAGTGTACGTCCCGCCAATCTTTGGGATCTTCTCGTATTCTCTTGGAATCTCTGTTATCGCCAAAGCTGCCATCCCAAGTTCGCTTTGACCCTGCGGACATATTAGTGACTTTGTATCAAGTTAGATAGCTTTTTGACGAGGAACCGCACGATAGAAAAGAGAGGAAAGTATAACGGGACCAGATAAGTTATGACGTAGGGTACTATTTTTCTTTGTTTACCACTACCTCTTGAGAGTACGTAACGCGTAACGCGTAACGTCTCATTGTTCTAAGTATCTGTACACTGATTATGATAATTTATGTAGTACAACAGTTCATACAAGGCTTTTGACATCGACAAGGAATAAAATTATCGTCGCAACATCGAGGCCAGCTCGCCAGCTCAAGGCTTGATAGCAATCTTCAGTGCTCCTCTCGAGTTCATCTTATCCAAAGCCTCCTGGAACTGATCAATCTTGTACGTGTCTGTCACCATTCCCTTCACATTGACCTTGCCACTGTCAAGGTAGGCGACTGCACGAGGGAAACAGTACGTTTGGGAGAAAGAACCGATAATCTGCAGTAGCAGAGTAGAACAGAGTCAAAACCGAAACACCGATAAAAAGCAAGAAACGTTTTGCACATACCCTAATCTCATCGCCAAAGATCTTGGAAGGCGGCCAGTGTACGAGAGCCTTGTTTTCATACACACCATAAATCATCAACGTTCCGCCCCTTCTGACGTAGTTGATGCTCTCGTTAGCAAGCTTCTCAACACCAGTAGCTTCTACAACGACGTCAAAGCCGTAAGGGTTATCTTCCTTGAGCTTCTTCCATTGGGATTCAGGGTTCTGTCGATCTAGTTCGATGTACTCGTCAGCGGCGTTTAGCTGCTTAGCAATGTCCATCTTGATCCCCTTGTTGGCAGCGAGCACGATACGGGAAGCGCCGTTGAGTTTGAGTAGTTGGGAGAGGATGAGACCGGTAGGACCAGCTCCAAGCATCAGCACGTCAATACCAACGGGAGGTGCAAGTTTGTCTAAGCCGTGAATGGCACAGGCAGCAGGTTCGAGGAGGGTAGCTTCCTCATCGGTTAAATTGTGGATTTTGTAAAGTTTTTCTTGTTTGCTGCAGGTTCAGATTTGATCAGCTCATTCAAGCGCTACGCTGCCTAGGTATACTTACTAGACAATGTACTCAGCGAAACCACCATCTTGAGTAACGCCACGAGCGTTGAAGTCCTCACAGAGCAATGAATTGCCACGCCTGCAATAGAAACATTTACCGCACTAAACCAGCGATAAGAATGAGCTTCTGGTGATGCAGTGCATCAAAGCGTGTAAGATACGCACAGTGATACCAACGTCAGCAACACAGCGATCGCCAACTTTGAAATCTTTGACGTCCTTCCCCAGTTCCACTACGGTTCCAACGGCTTCGTGGCCGGGAATGAGCTATAGGGCGTTAGCATAGATCAAGACGCGTCGAGGCCTTGAGACATACAGGGAATTTGGCGATGAATTCACCATCGTGTATGTGCCCATCGGTTCCACAAACACCTGAGAAAGAGTCGGCGGTTGGATCAAGACTACAGCTCAGATAAAGACGTACCACAGCACGATACTGAAGGAAGACGCGTCAGAGTAGGGCTTATGCTAGAACTAGAGAAAATTACCTTTGAGGAGAACGTCATTGTCCCCGACCTTTGGGATGGGAACCTGTTTTATTTCGAATTTCTGGGGCTGTAGCAGAGATGAGGACGGGCGGATCGAATAAGAGAAGAAAGCACTGACCGCAGAATACCAGAGCGCTTTCATAGTACCTTCAGGCATGGCGGGCAGAGAGTTTGTTGTTGTAAGAAATGCGGGAGGTGGTAAGAGACAAAGGATGATTCTGCCAAGGTTCGTATTTATGGGGACTTCGGGACTTCGGATGAGCTTAGAAGGAAAGTGACGTCAGTGTATAAACTATGTCATTGGCTACCTTCCTTCTCTGTACCTTTTCCTCAATTTTCCGTTGGCATTATCGATGACTGATCGCCAGCTCATAGAAGAAAGACAGCCGTATCCATATGCTCGCCACGTCGTTTCCTTGTTCATCGGCCACGACGATGCCTGCACTGGCTTGCCACAGAATATGCAGTCTCAATGACACTCATGATCGAGAAGTTATGCTGCAATGCCTCAATCGTCGCTGTGTGACAATTACAACTGTAGGGAGGCTACGTTAAGAATATGTACCCAAAATCACACCGATAGAGCCACAGCAGCACTGCTCGACAAACTTGGAATTAGGACGGGACACAGACCGAGGGCGCAAAGACTTACAGCACGACAGAGGTAGGAATCAGTTCACGAACGATCCCTTCCCCTCTAATAATCCCTGTCCTTGTCTCGTCTACCATCTTTTCCCCTGTCCTTGTCTTTTCCCCGGTCTCTATCCCTTCTATCACGCTCTCTATCTCTATCTTTTCTCTCACTATCCCGATCCCTATCATAATCTCTATCCCGCCGTCTATCAGAATCCCTGCGTCGGTCATCGTAATAACGGTCACGATCACGGTCTGGAGAACCCCTCCTAGAAGATGGCCTGGATTCACGTCTCGGAGAACGCGAACGATCCCGTCGACCTTTATCTCTTCTCTCCTCGATAACATTCCCATCCTTGTCCTTTTTTATGACTGGAATATATTTCTCCTTGATTTGATGTTTCTTTTTCTTTGAAGAACTTCCGTCGTCAAATACCTCCATTTCCTTTGCCCCGATACCCAATAACGCGGGGCGAGCTTCTGGTATGTAAGGTTCCACCATACCAGTTCTTTTCCGTGAGGCGGCAGTACCTTCCTTCCAACCCATACCGCGTAACATGGCGGCACCGAACTGAGATATAGGAACACGGCTGTAGTCTTCGAGTGAAGCTGACTCGGGGAGTTCATCCACATCCTGCTTGTAAGCATCTGCTTCTGAAACTGGAGTCAGTATAACGTCGATGTGAGGCCCAGAGTCTTCCCCATCATTACCCGCCAGTAGAGCACGTAAAGCGAGTTCATCCTCCGTCAACTCTACTTTCTCTGTTTTCACCTCTGCTTCCGTGACCAACACCTCCATCATTTCGACGTCTTCCTCTTTCTTGACACTGACCTCCTTCTTTCTGACCTGTAAGCCAGAGAGAACGGGTCCACTGTTGATCATATCCTTCGTTCCTAAACCACCGACGCTACCGTCTTTTCCCGTCGCCTGAGCTCTAGCCGATTCAGGCACAAACTGACTCGCAGTCCGTCTCTTGCGAGCCATCTCTCTCCAATCCCGATTCCTGAGAGCGGGTATCACCAATGGGCCCTGGGAAGCCTTCTTCGGCTCATGAAGACTGTAAACGACATTGACATATCGGTCCTCTGGTGAGTTGAGAAGACCGCGACAAAACGAGATGAAAAGACACACCGTTGAACACCAAATTGGTCGAAACCGGTTACGAGCTCGTCTTGAATTTGATCATCTTCGTCACTACTATCTCTGTCGTCTTCGTAGTGGCGTGATTTGGGGGAAGAAGTGTTACTACGGGCAAGAGGACTACCAGGGGCGGAGTCATTCACCAAATGACGGGGTAAAGAGGGGACTTTGAAGGAAGAGCCGCTGTCTGAGTCTGGCCCTGATGAAGTGGCTCTAGATACAGGTGTTGGACGCCTTACTGTGAAAGAGACTTTGGAGGTCATCGTAGTTGAGGTGAAAGAATCAGACTCAAGACTCAACCGTGAGATTTGTCAGAGTCACGCCGGAACCGTTCGGGCCGTCCGCTCTCTTACTCTTACCGCCATGGCTTCGCGAGTATTGGCTCAGGCTTTCAGGTCGACATGTAGACGACGAGCTTTTCTCTCTCTATCTACTCGTGCATACTCAGTTTCTCAGCCTATGAGGTCGGCTTTCGCTCAACATTTACCCTCTGCTCCAACTACGGTCCTCTCGATGCCCAACCCAAAGTATCTCGAGCAAGAAGAAATAGACGTTGAACTCATCCCACAAGACGAAGCCAAGGTCCTCATAACTGACCGAGCGGCTGAAGTACGTTATATCTTGCCTCCTTTCCTTCTTTGAATCTTACGTTTTGCAGCAACTACGTACAATGTCAGAGCGAGAGAAAGACCCCAACGCTGCACTTAGAATAGCCGTAGAATCTGGAGGATGTCATGGGTATCAGTACAAGATGGAGCTGGCGAAAAACCGTTCTGAAGATGATTAGTAAGTACACAGACATAATTCCGTTGTCGTGACTCAACTTGCTCTTCTACTACTCTCCTCCAGCGTATTCTCCCACCCAACAATAAAACCATCCAACATAGTCGTCGATGCTGTATCATTATCATTATTAAACGGCTCAACGATTGATTTCGCTACGGAACTCATCGGGAGCAGTTTTAGGGTATCAGACAATCCACATGCACAGGGTAATGGATGTGGGTGTGGTGTTAGTTGGGAGCTGAAAATATGATTGGATTCGACTGTGATACTTTGAATCCAGTGAGTGACTCTCTATTGACACAGTTGGAAGATTATAGTAGTAAAGTATTGCACACTAATTTCTATTACTATTAGAACTAAACGAATCTAAACCTCTGCTCAGTCTCATTCATTGCGTATGCTGTAAGACGCTACAAGGCCAAAGCCTGAAGATTTCTGGTGGCAGGGTCGAAAGGCGCGAATTTCCAGCACCTGCAAAGGGAAAGCTGTCAGGAACGCTCAAAGCGGCGAAAACCCAACTTACTCTTTGCGAAGCTCTACCATCTTTGGCACTTCAGCGAGACCTTCATCCGTGACCTGAGGCCAAGCTTCTGCTGTCGCAGGATCATGGTGTGCCAGGATGAATGGAAGGAGGACAGTGATATCAGAGTTGCCACTAATCCAAGCGATGTTTTCTACACAAAGAGCGCGTCAGCAAAAATTGAAATGAAATTCATCAGCTTACCTTGTATCATCTTCCCTAAAGTCTCGTCTTCAAGATCTTTCCCCAAATCTCCGTCTCGCATCAGTTCCCACTGAAACCAATGTTAGCGTTCCTCATTGCAAATTACTATCAAGCATCGAATCACCTACCTGCCTGACCATAGTCTTCGCTAATTCATCACCCTCGCCCAAGAGACCCTCAAGCTCCTGCGCAGTAGCGGTGGCAGGTGACTGTTCATATATGTGTCAGAGTGAGTCAGAAAGAGTCAGGACGAGTAATACAATTTCAAATGTTTTCAAAACTTCACCTCTTTCCAGCCAATAGTCGCAGCACGCAGCTTTTCCAGTCCTTCTCGAAGATGCGGTACATTTGGATTGGACTCACTTCCGAACACTTCGATGAGGGCTGGACCTTGTTCTGTAGATTTTAGGAAGCGTTCATCGCCTGGTCATACGTAATGTCAGACAAGCCGAACCAAGAGTTGCCCAAGAGCTTGGCATAGATTTTACCTGCGAGATGAAGAAGAGCCATATCACAAAACACTGCGATATATTCCATAAACCCAATAACTGACGCATCATCACATTGGAATTTGATACTAGGAACGACTGCGAGAATTCGATTGAGAGCGCGGATGAGGGTGTTCTGAGTATACGAATGTATCAAGTTGAAGATTAGCATTGCCAGAAAGTGAAAAAGAATTGTCGGTCAGGGATAACCGTCCAAATAAGTTGTACCTCACCTTCATCAATCCATTGACACAGAGTAGATGCTTTCTGGCACTGGAGAACCATAACAAATGCCGTTGTTAGAATTTCCGTGATGAAGGCTGATACAGCCCACGCACGAAGATGCGGCGATGTCTTCCGCCGTGATAGGGAGGGTCTCGGGCATTTGTGCTTCCGGTGGATGGATCCAATTTGCAAGAATAAAGGCGATGCTGAATGCCACTGCAGGAACAGAGAGAGGATGGGGAAAAAGAGGGTAAGATCCTTAACTGGGTTTTGTAGTACTTCTGCTCTTTGAGTGTCACTTCATTCGCCCTGATATGTGATATGTGAAAGAGGAGCTTGTCCCCTTTGAGCAGGACAAAAGACAATAAGGATGAAAGAACTCAAAGAATAGCGGCGTGTGTCCACCGGTACACCTTTTGATAATTTCAACGATCGAGTCGAAACGGCGGCCTCCGTGTGAAACTTCCGGATACAAAGACAAGAATCGTGTTCGTGATGCCTGGTTGCGAGTATTTTACTATGCAGAAGGATAATCTAGGATGAGATATGTGATAACATGAACAGATCAGCAAAACTGGAAGCAACAGACATGGAAAGATTCGACAAAGCTCGTTGAACGAGGGTGTAAAACAGATATCGAGATAGTATAATCCAGACCAAGTCGTTAAATTCCGAAATGGCTATGAAAACAAAGAAGGGGGAAAATAATAAGACTGCGAATTAAAACGTCGGAAAAGGAAAGGAAAGTGTAAAAAGAGTCCGAAAGTGAGGTGTCCACAAAAAACGATCAAAATCATACGTGTAGAACCTAGCACACAACACAGCACTTCCATCCCTTGCCTGTCTCCTCCGGGATACCACCCTTGCTGCTACTTCTGCGTCGATGGTGTCGGGCGTCAGAGTTCTGTTGTGCATTTGCGGGTACACCGTCTCGCATCAACATACTGGCACGAGTAGCAGTTTCGAATACATCGTCGACACCTTCAATCTTAAGCGCTGAACATTCCTTATATGCACGAGCTCCAATTGCATTGGCAACTCGTTCACCCATTTCTCGAGTGACATAAGGAGAGGGATTATCGGATGTATTTGGATGAGTTGGGCTAGGTCGGAGATCGGCTTTGCAACCAACAAGGATGACCGGGATTGTTGAGCCGCAAATCGAGCGAACCTCTTCTATCCACTGGAGGTGTAAGATATGTCACAACGGACCCAGTGGGAAAAGGTCACGGGCTACGAACCTTGGTCTCGACATTTTCCAATGAATCGGGGGTGTCGAGGGCAAAGGCAATAAGTATGACATGAGATTTTGAGTAAGACATCGGCCGTAAACGCTAAGCGAACAGACGTCAGCAGGACGGTGGGCAGCATAGAAATAGACATGCTTCATATTCTTCTTGGCCGCTGTATGCATGACGTCTTTATGAGACAAAGTAAAGCAAAGTAGGAATGGGAGGACGCACGCAGTATCCCATAATGCTAGCTGAACGTGCTTTTCGTCAAGACGAATTTCAGCGACATAGTTATCAAAGACGGCTGTAGAAACAGGAAAATGAGGCACGTCCGAGAAGACTGGGAGACAAGAGCAGACTTGGTTGCTACGGGTGGTACGGGTACGGTCAGGGTGGACGGACAATGAATGAAGCGGACAGACGCACATATTCTTTGGGGAATTCACCGAGTGCAAACGAACAGAGTAGAGAAGTCTTTCCACAAGCACCTAAAAGCGGGCGTGTTTGAGATCACGTAGGGCAACACCAAAAGGTTACTTGCCATCGCCTACTATGACGAGTTTCCGCCTGATCTATTGGAAGACATCAGTGGGCGGCCTCGAAGGAGTGAACGGATAGCATACGGGATTTTGGCTGGTCATTGAAAGGAAAAAAGAACGAAGGAGAAAATAGTTAGAAAAATAGAAAGGAACTGGAAGGTGAGCGAATGCTGTTCGCTTTATTTACCCTTATTTGTCGACGTCATGCTAGCTGACCGGGAACGGTTCCGTAACGCCTCTACAGTCCACCTGCACATACACGATAAGCGTGGAGTCCTCCTTGTAGAATGTCAAGTCAGTAGTGAGCTTTCTTTCCCTTCTATTGTGCTCATCTCTCTCCCAGGTTATGTCCTTATACACGACACGGACATCAGATCTGTGGCTTCCCCATTCATATCAAGATCTGAACGACCTTCCCTCTCAAAGCATTATTTACGAGCCAGCACTAGGCGGCAGCAAGGTCGTCCGGACTGCTCCTGGTGTTTTGATCAAGTACAGAGGCGACCTCGCCGAAGAGGTCATTTGTCTTCGTTACGTTCAAGAAAAACTGTCTGTTCGCCTCCCCCGCGTCCTCCATCATCCCGGGGATCCAACCATAGCTCGTCTCTGGGATCCGCTGGCGGAGCCAAGGCCGCGGGTTTGGTATCTCTGTATGGACGAGATTCCTGGAACTCCCTTGCACAAGGTCATCGATACTTTGTCTCCTCAACAACTTGACCACATCGCTTCTCAACTGAAAGCGATCCTTTCCGAAATGCACGCTATCAAAGCACCCCATGTCGGTTCGGTCAGCGGTGGTCCCTTCCGGAACCAGTATTTTTATCTGCATTCCATACAGCCCAAGCATGCATGGACCACTGTGGACGAGTTCATCGACCATTTTCGTCAGCTTTTGATGTCGTTTGGCACTGAGAAGTATACGAAAGAACTCCTCGATAAATTCCCTCGTGATGGTCCTGTATATTTTACTCATGGCGACCTTGTACCCCAGAATATCCTCGTCAATGCTTCGACCATAACTGGCATCATAGATTGGTCGACGGCAGGGTTTTATCCCGAATTCTGGGAGTACTGCCGTATGTACGAGGAGGCTGCAAATTTTCCCAACTGGAATCACGTCCTTGGAGTCATTTATCCTATGCCATGTCGGGAGGAGGAGATTAGTGCCTTTCATCGCCTGAGGGGAGCTTTGGAGTATAATTTGTGATGGGTGGGAGGTTTGGAGAGCATAATCCATGGAAGCTTTTTGGAGTAGTCTACATAAGTATGTACGCTCTGTGAGGTCTATATGCCATAGTACGTGTTATGTATCGTATGCCCAATTGATCTTGACCATTTCTGACTATTCGGTTTGATAGCTTGCAAAGGTGTACTTGGCTATGATTTTCATATCCAAGTGGGCTATTTCTTCCTCTTGCCTGGTGCTCCTGGGCCCCACCCATGACAAGGACCTCTTGGCGCGGCCTGTACGTCTTTTTCCTTCATCTCATCATCTCACATAATTATTTGCCCAACATGACACCAAAGTCGAAGAATAATAGAAGAAGACCTTTTATTACATGCAAGCTCATGGCACTTCGTTTTACAGGCGTGAAAGACAAGACCACCAACCCAGTACTAATCTATCTTTATTTAAATATCATTCCAATCTCATTCAGTGGAAAACATCAACAGACTTGCAACAAACGCCCATAAGAGCAACACGTTACACTACTTCCGAGCTCTCAATTCGGTTAGCCCCAACTGCAAGTCCGAGTCAGCCCTAGTCATGGAACTAACGATAGGTCTCGTCAGGCTAGCTACTCAGATGGGAATCCTAACGATGCTTGACGCCTTACGGATGCACCTTCTCATTCTCTCTATCCGTACACCATTCTCAAGCTCTCAATTCGGTCTCAACCATTGATAGGTCCGCTTGAGGCACTATTGATACATATGTTTGACCAATATTAATGCCCTTAGGACCTTATGAATACCACCCAAGGCTGCTTCACAACCATCTCCCAACTTTCCGAGTTCAACTTGTAGCTGGTACCACTTGGCACGTTTCGCTGCCGTGGGTCCCGTATTTTCAGGCTCATTCTCCCGATCGAGTGCTCACCCAATCCGATTTTCTAAGTTCTTCCATTGCCGACTCATACGTCCTTACATTGCTCGCTCGGCCTCCTTCTCCTTGGTCCTCAGCTGGCTCCAATGTAGGAATTCCAAAGAAATTCTCTCTGTGTGTCTTTTCCTCTCCACTAGCATATCATGAACAGCCCATGATTGTAGTTCCTCCGCGGGTAAACCCCATCGAATTTCGACTAATACATCTCACTCTGGCTGCTGGTCCTCCTAGCTTCTTCGATGTTTCTCTGTGAAATTTTTTTCCCGAAAAGTTGGGCTTCTTCAGCCCTTTGGTATATACACGGTGTGCACCGATGGCCCAGCGTGCATCGTTCATCAGTGGCACTACATGCAGAGACTCGGCGATATCGGTGGCTGAAGACCGCCATATAAGCACGTGCACTCGAATCTACCATCTGGACTCGTATATATGACGCTTTGAAACCCCCCAGAGGCACTATTCATGCATTCATGAGCGCTATATTATAGTATATATACCAATATTGGCCCCTTCAGTATAATTACCTATATCCTTTCCTTTGAACAAGTTCCTGCTTTGATATACTACTTCAAGTTATATGCCATACTTCAAGGTCATTTTGGCCGTTTACTACCGGCGGGTGAGACGCGAGCGTCTTTCAATGACTTTTTGCTGACCTGACTGTAGAAGCCTTCAATCTAGCACTTTTTCCAACTTGCATTATTTCGCGTGGTGCCGGGCTTACCATTCTGCGGAGAGTGCAAGCTACACAAACGTGAGTACTCCTTCCATTTTCCTGAGACAAAGACAAAAGTCTGTAGTACTACATATTCATCTACTAGAACGACGGTGCCACCAGGACAGCATGTACCTCTTACTGCAATCGCTGTCGGAAATGGAATTTCTCCGTGACAAGCTGAGTATCCCCTCAACGTATAAGGGGGTTATTAAGAGGGATTTCAGCTATTCACAGGGTATAATTGAGGTATAAATACGATACTTAGATAGACTGTATCTTTACTCGTTTACCTCAGGTACCATACGAGGTCAAATGTTCTTATCCACCCCTTTTTTCGTATTTCTACAATTGCCACACTGGAAATAAGCAATGGGGCACATAGTACATACGTGTAAGGCACCAGTGGAGGCAGCGTAGTCTGCGGGTCGAATGTCAAGCAGACGGAGCATATTGGTGGCGACGAATCATTTAAGGGCTACTGAAAGCAAGCCGGGGCTCCTGCCAGTGGTTCAGGCGCGGATTAGTCATGGAGAGCGATACATTCTGAGTTGATTTCTGAGTATGTTTCTTCTGTGTCATGATCAAGTCCTTGAATCCTCTTTTGTTTTTCATGCAAGATATGATATGTACATACTAGGTTAGGCCACTGTCAAAGCTGGATATACAGATGGCTTATCTTATGGTTTACGCGACATGCATGCGCCCAAAGTATACTTATATGCCAAATATTAATAAAGAATTTGATGGGCATTCCAAAAATGGAAACTCGTACCTCAAGTTAGACGAAGCTCCTAGAATCTTCTTTCAAGGCCTTCAGGCAGCCTAAGCACCGAAGGTTTCAACAGCGCTTTCTTCCTCTTCCCTTTCACTAGGCGATTGGAATGGTGTTGCTTCTCCCCGACTCATCTTGGTTTCTGTAACGGCCTGAGCACTCCATATCTCATCATCCTGGTGCGACTTTTTTCAAATTACTCCCTTCCTCTCATCCATCTCACATGATTTCTACGGTACCACGTACGCGTTCGCAACTATGTAGATGCCCATCGGAACGAGCGTAAACTATTACAATTTCATCCCAGATGATGACACCGACAAAGACGTTTACATGCAAGCTCATGGCACTTCCTTTGACGGTCGCGAAAGACACGTCGTGATCCATTGGAAAAACGGCAGGCTCGGTGATAGCCCCGTCACTCAACTTGTCCAACTCTCTGGTATACGAGGAAATTTCTCGTATGATAGTCTCCCCATAGCCAAGATCCGTAACGCTGCGACGATGGATTCCCATACTCAGTACTATTTGGGAACTTTTACGAGGGAGGAACGGAAGCTGCTACTGGAACTAGCGAAAGATATTGAGTATGAGAGCACGTCAACGATTAATGGGTGTAGGGTCTGGATGAGGGATTTGCTGCTGGCGATGGTTAACAAGGATTTGATTTCGGAGGAGACGTTTGACCAAATTGAGGAGAATGTTCCTCTTCCCGAACGTCAGCCTGAACAATGATGATGAAGGAATGCCTTGGATGTAGGACGACGGGACAGGTTTCATTCCTGTCGCTTGTACGACGCGTGGAACGTTGAGTCTTCCTCCTGGCTTCAGGCTCATACCTCATCAGCGCTAAACCAACGAAGCTCACGAATACACGACAGATGAGACATTGGACACTGCATACATTTTTGGTGGTTATACCTAGTTGCATACACGGTCAAAGTAACGTACACCCAGAAAACAACATGAAGTCATTTCGGTGTCATTGCCACTTTTCATAATCATAATCACAGCGCAGTGAGTACAAGTGAGTACAGATTGAGTACAGTCTTGGCAGGAGCTAGTACATATTAGAAAACAGTAGCACACTAGTCGTCAAGGCAATTAATATGATAACAGTACAGGTTGATTATACGAGAGGATGCAGGTATAGCACCAGGCAGAGAAGGCGTGGAACAGATCTTCAGCGCTTCCTCTTCAATGGGTTCTTGCTCACAGCAAACAAAGCACTCTTCTCCAAAGCGGTGTGTTCGGAAGTGTCAAGTTCTATTCCTAGGTCTTCAACCAAGATTTCTATGTCTTGCGGAGGAACAGCGTCCATAACAAGTTGCCAGAGTCTGGAAAATACCAAATAGAGAACAAGGGCATCAGTAAAAAGATGGGAGGGGGTGGCGCTTTGAGGTTTTGATGGAACACGGAACGCGGAGAGGTCGTCAAGGTACGGAAACGCACGAGTTGTAGATCTTTTTTCGTCTTATCCATTCAGTGCGCCACTTCAGCCATTCAGCGTCCATTTTTGCAATATCTTCCGCAGAAACAAGTGGTGCCCCAAGACGAAGCGGTTGAAGCACTTCGTTACGTTTCGTGATCTTCAAGAAGTAATGAGCAGCGGTACCGATAGAGAACGAGCTGGTGCCTCACCTCGGCCTTTAGGTTAGCAATTTCTTTCTCGACCTCTGTATCAGATGGGGTGCTCTTTAGCTTCACAAGCTCTGATATAAAAAGTGTAGGAAGCGCATCAGAAGCTCTGTACAAGCATTTTGGATAGTATACATGAGGGGTCTCACCGTTATTCAAAGCTTTGATTTGAGCAATTGACTCTTTATTCTCCTCGTCCAGTTGCTTGTACTCTTCTTCAAGTACAGTAATCGTCTCTTTTGGAAGCGTGTCTAGCTTGTCCTGGCTCACGACGAAAAAGGTCATCTTTCCTGGAATGATGGTCTGCGTCAGCTCGGATCACCGAGGAATGGAAATATAAAGGCACCGTATGTCTTTTGCACCAGCTCGCCCTTTTCAGCGAGAGCCACTAGGATTTTCTGAGTTGCGGTTTTCGCTACAGCCCCTTTGAGATTTGCGGCAACATCTACTGCTCCATATGGCCGATTCATCTGCAAGTATATTCAAGTTGGGACGTGTCGTGTCTATGTAAAAGTCGCATCATGATTGGACGAACCTTTCGGACATATTCGAGCACTTTGTTCTCCGCTGGTGGAGACATCAGAAGAAATGATCTGTTGGCGATGAAATAAAGATACCTTCTTGGCCCTTGAGTACTTTGACGTCCGATTTGGTTTTGGTCGACAATGACATGGTGAGCAATCCCGTCCGGAGCAAAACTGAAGCGATCACGTGGCTACCCGGTGTATGACGTTGCCGTGAATCGGACCTTGCTTTCTCAAACTTTTCTCAAACTTCTAAGCATCTCTTGCCAGACGACCTCTAACTCTAGGGTGAGCAGCTCAGTATCTATTTGTTTTCTTGCCTTACCTCTTTTATTTTGCAGGACATTCGTATGCGACGCACTATAGGCGGTGCAAATGAGTTCGAATGTCTCCAAATCTCGAGACAAGCAAAGCCTTCACTATATTATCTATTCTGGAATTGCAGGCGGCTTTGCTGGTTGTGTGGTGCGCTGTCTGAGTATTTATTTTCCAGGTCCATCATTCTGAAAATGTTTCCGCAGGCAAAGACCGTAGTCGCACCTCTTGATCGGGTGAAGATTTTGTTTCAGGCATCTAATCCAGACTTTCAGAAATATGCAGGTGGGACTTGCATTTTTACCCTACTGAACAGGCTCTCAATCATTTGTAGGAAGCTGGAGTGGAGCCTTTCGCGCTGGACATGAGATTTTCAATTCGCAAGGAGTTCGCGGATTATTCCAAGGACATTCCATGACACTGCTTCGTGTTTTTCCCTACGCTGCTATCAAATTCATGGCATACGACCAAGTACATCATGCAAGTCTGAATTATGCCATGTGTCATGTGCAGTGCTCTGACGCAAGACGTAGATCCTAATGCCCACTAGAGAACAAGAGACCAATTTTCGTAGATTTGCTGCCGGTTCAATATCTGGTGCGTGTCGACCATCAAAGTTTGTCATGAAACACTGCATAACTCACGAGGCATACAGGAACACTATCTGTATTCTTTACATACCCTCTTGAAGTTATCCGCGTCCGAATGGCTTTTCACACTCGAACCACCGGCCAACACAATAATCACCTAGCCTTATATCAAACGCTCCATCAAATGTATCATGAACGTGCCCTCGAACCTCAATCCATCGCCACATCGTCAAAGTCTGGGGCTGTTCCGGTTGCCAGCAAGCAGTTTCTTAATCAATTTCCTATACTGAAATTCTATCGCGGCTTCACTGCCACTATTATTGGCATGATCCCCTACGCTGGAGTATCTTTTCTGAGCTGGGGTTATCTGCGCGCGCGTTTCATCCCTGAGGGGGATAAAAATAGTAAAGCGACGCCCCTTGCAGACCTTACTATCGGTGCAGTATCGGGTGCAGTTGCACAGACTGCTTCTTATCCGTTCGAAGTTATTCGACGGAGAATGCAGGTGGGAGGTATCACCAGACCTGATAGATGGCTCCGTTGGGGAGAGACAATATCTTCGATATGGAAAGCTTCGGGTTGGAGGGGTTTTTATGTTGGACTGACCATTGGATACCTAAAGGTTGTACCAATGACCGCTGTTAGCTTTGCTGTGTGGCAAGGGGGAAAGCGCATTTTGGGTGTCTAATCAGGTGCTCGTTGAATGGTTGTCGGGTTCTGTGTACGTTAATGTTTCAGCACTACTTTAACCTCTTCTGCTCTGTATTCTCTATCATAAAAGGCAGCTTTGTCAGCGATATGTCGAATGTAGACGCACCGCCAATTCAACCAATGCGAGCAGTGTTTGAGTTGCTCAGCCATCAATCTGTCCTGGCTCTCTTCTTTTAAAAAGAGATGGAGAAAACAGAATCTGTATCACCTCCTCCGGTCAATATGGAGACTCCCAGGGTAGATCCTCAACCACAAGCAGCTTCACCTAGAGAGAAAAAGACCCGTCGACGCCTCAGGTTGAGTTGTGTTGAATGCACCAAACGACGCCAGGTAAGCGTGTTTTAGTGGTTTTAATGTATTGTCGATCCTTACACTGGCGTGATTTTCATAGAAATGCGATCGCAAGTACCCTTGTGGGCTCTGTGTCTCGAGAGATGTGTCCCATCTCTGCCGATGGGAAAGCGTACCATTTGCTCGTCCTCCTCCCGGCAGACCCCCGAACTATCCAGGTCCCGACAGCGAGACAGTCATCAGGGAGCTTACGGAACGAATCACCGTCCTAGAACGAGCTCTAGCAGAACGCGAGACGGAATTTCATTCTGATCCAGACTCTGACCAAAAACTATATTCCCCCGCGTTCTCTTCAGACAATTCACCTCTCCCTTTGCAAGAGAGCTCGTTTTACTTCCCTCCTGACGCTCATCTCTCTGGATTTGTACCACTGCCAGTACAGCCAACGTACTGGGAGGTGTTTAAACCGGCGGATTCTCTCATCCATCTTGCTTTGGGACAATTAGGAGAGTATCTGGGTCGTGGTAGCTCACTAGACTGCCTACGCATTGTAAGTCACAGTCGCATTATTGCTAACTTGGCTCTGATTTTATTACGACAGATAAGTGTCGGGGAACAAAGCGAAATTCCCTCTTTCCGGTACAATACATCAACAGAGGCTTTCTTAGGCTCGCAATGGCCAGATAGACTGCTAACATCTATTGAGCAGCTGGCCAGCAACACCCCGTCCGTCGAGAATATGAACCTCCTACTACCTACTTTCTTTTCTAAAAAGAACTGGGCTTTTGGCATTCCAGAAGACTGGTTCTATGATGCCGTTTCTCAGTTGATGAACCCTCTCCACCGCACTCATACCGATATGAGAATCAATCCAAACTGGTTGTCCTTGTTGTTCGCTGTTCTCGCGTGTGCCTCCAACACAGACTGTGCCGGCAATGACGAGGTAGCTAATCCTAAAATGTCTATCAGCTCTGATCGCTACTTTTCGGCTTCGACAAACGCCTTGAACATCGCGGAAAGCATGTATCAAGATAGGCCTTCTCTAGATCTCACTGATGCCATGCCGTTTTCCGCCACTGATGGCTCAGTACTCGGCTGTTTGGCTGTCCCCATTTTGTGCGACCACTACGTCGCTAAAGGACGACTCAGTGAAGCTTGGAAGTTGCTCGGCCGTTGGCTTCGTATAGCAGAAGCTATCGGACTACATGTGGACCCCGATCGACACGGGTGGAGGGACATGTCACAGGAGAAGAAAGGTCTTCGGAGGATTGCATGGCATAACCTTACTGCCTGGGACAAGTCAGTGCATTGATCAGCATGTGCCACTTACACAATCAAGACTCATATGTGATCTTTATCCTTTCTAGGTTCTACTCTTTGGCACTTGGTAGGCCGAGTATGACTGGCCAGACCTGCAGTGTCAAGCCTTCTGCAATAAACTCAGGCGATGGCTACGGTTTCGCTAGGACTGCTTTGCATAAGCTGAGCGACATTGCTGGCGAAATTAACACAAAGGTGAAGTAATCCCTTGTACAAGTCTGATCAGCGTGCTTATTATGATTCGGTTGACAGTGCTTGGGTAGCGAATTACCTTCTTTCCAAGTGATAGAGGACCTCGATGACGGCCTGGAGCGGTGGAAGTATGGACTGCTTCCCGGCCTTCACGTTTATGACCTCAACAGTGGCGTTATGCCATCCACGTCCCCTGAAGTATTTCAGATGACCTATTCTCCTCCTCGAATTCATAATCTCTCCGACCAATCTTACACGCTGTCAACCTGGTACTGGTTCATTCGGTTGAAAATGCATCTTGTCCATGTCGCATACGGATCCGGATCCGCACCTGGAACTTCTAGAAATGCCCAAACTCTTTCTCGCGCACGGAGTCGAGTCCATGCCATCACTTCTTGTGTACAACTGATCCAATTGCAATGTGATGTGTACGAAAACATTGTCGTTGGTTCTCGTCCACTCACAGCTACAACACGTTGTCCAAATTGGGAACTCCGTCAGAACCAGGACCAGAACATCAGAACCACTCACCTCCCGCAGTGGGGATTCCAAAGCGTCTACACCCTCTTCGAAGCATCTATTGCGTTAGCTTGTGTTCGGGATTGGCAGCTACTTGGGGAAGACACGATTACGATTAGCCACGCCGAGATTTTGCTGCATCGGGCGTATAACGTATTCAACTGTATCGTCAACGAGAAGCCCCCTGCATCATTCACCCAGGCTTCTGGGACTGGTACAGGATCGGGGGAGGATTTACCTACAGCTGCGTGCTCGTTATTGAGAATGTTGCTTCGGAAGGCAGAACCAGATCTTGAAGACCAAGCTCTTCAAGATCTTCGAGGCTTTCAAAACCTTCAGCAACAGCACCAGCAGGTTATTCCAGGGCCCCAGTCTCACTCTCAATCTCTCATGACGTCGACCAATTCGTATCCCCTTACGCTCGCGACTCCTGCTCCTCCTAGCCCGCCATTGCATCAGTCTCAGTCGCTCATGGCGAGGTCGTACCCCTAGGCCACAACATTTCTTCCCCAGTTCCTCCTAGCCCGCCTTCGTTATCCTCTAGTCCTCTGTTAATTGCCAGTGGAGGCAAAAACCTCAGCAGTCGGACATCGACTCAGGTGCCGCCCAACATGGCGCTTGTCTCAAGTCCAGATGATGGGATGAATATAATAGGACATACAGGGCTTTGGTCGCATGACATTGATGTGGCTAATGCTCAGGGTATGCAGACACAGACCTCGACTCACGCTCGTTGGTCTGTTGATGACAATTCGCTTTAGCGGCTTGCAGTGATCCATGATGAAGCCTCTGTTTTGAATTCAAAATTATTCGTTCGTTCAATTCCCTGCTTTATTTTTTCCCTTCCTTATTCCTTCGTTCCTTCCTCCGGTCATGTCTTCATTCCGTCTTCGTTCTGTTTCAATATCTGCCAACCCAACTGTATTCGTTGAAATTCGTTCTGCTTACTATTCTAGGAACTGGACTCTCGTCGTTGTAGTACCATTTTTCTTTCTCAAAATAATCTCTGTCGAAGCTGTTCTCCCTTTGTATCCATACTACTTCTCTTTGTCTCTTTTCATCTTTCGCCTCCTATCCATAGAGTAGAATACTCTACAAGGTCTCAGTTTAAATCGTATGTATCGTCTACTTATCAGCGCTCTGTGTTTTTAATCATATTCATCGTCGTGCCACTTATCAACATCAATATTTCAGCCACCTCTTCTGTACCTCCACTATGTATCTCTCCAAGTAGTATACTCTAGTAAATTTCTAGTACTGCTAGCTATAGCTAATCCAATGCTAATTTGCTCATTCCGTGAAATTCGCAACAGTATCTGGCTCATTGTTGATAATGTCGACTCTTGGCTTGTTTTCTGCTTCTCACATACATACGATTGACAAGTTCTGACCAAGTTTTAAGTCTCAGTATGCAGATCATGATGGAACTATAGGCTATAGCCTGAGATTTCGGACCCGACGTACTTACGGAGGACAGACACTAGCAGTGCCAAGGCTGAGGTCGACATTAATATTCCTGAAAATAAATCTGACATGATCATGACGTGTACTTCCTAGGTAGTTGCCCGCGTGAACGCATCTAGATAAGAGATAGATCGTCCCTCTAGCCTATCTAGCAGAACCTACAGGCATAAGGGGCTATATATACTCACTCCAGCCGCAGCGCTGTGACAGTAGCAGACTTTTCTGGTGATGTGCGGGCTCGGGCTTGGTCAGATTGAGGCCCGGGCTACATGTAGACATTTTTTTCTGTCAGAATAAGTCAGTAATGCGTCCTCTGACTCACTTCTAATCAAGTTTTCAAACTCCCAGACCAGGACTGGTCAAAGCAAGGTCAAAGCAAGGTACAGTATACTCTGTCCTAACGCATACCCCTCCGTCACCACCAAATGGTATGTGCTATTGGAGAGTATGCAGTAAGACGGAGGAGTTTGGGTTTTGTTGTACTGAAAATGCATGCGTTATGGGGGTGGGGCCCGGGGGTGGTATGCATGCGTTAAGGGAGCTATGCGTTAGGACAGGGTATACTGTATATATTACCGGTATTGAATATTGAATTACAAACTTAACATACTAGTGCAAAATACTAGTAGATAGTACCTATGATCATGATAGTTCCGCTTGATTGAAAGGATGAGAATATGTGAAAGAGAATATGAACCATTGTTGAAAGTGTAAGCTTGGTGTTTGAATGCGCCCCTGAGGCCTGGCCCAGGCCTTACATCAGGCTTGGACTATAATTCGGAACTGGTTTGGGCGGGCTTAGGGCTTTAAGCCCACCAGGCCCGCACATCATTGCTGTGATTGCAAATAACCAGAGTCAAAGACTCCGGAACTCCTAAACCCAACCAAAACCCAGAACTGCCCATGGCCATACATAACATAAAAATCTTATTGGATCGCGGTGCGGAGGAGTCGGGAGGAGTCGGGAGGATTCAACAAAGACATTGCATCTATTCCCATTGGCCACGGTCCGTCGCACGAAAAACACTGAAATCATGTGCATGAAACTCCAAAGCCCAAGGGGAAGTGTGAAGGGTTTTTTGTTGGTTTTTTGTTGTTTTATTTTATTTGTGGAGCGCTCGGGCAATGCGTTGAAGCGTTGAATCTTGATGATATCTAAACCAAGGCAATGTTGAGATGGGGATGAGACAATCAAGTGTTTTGATTGTTGATTGTTTTGATTCGGATTCGGATTCGACGGTGACTGGAGAGATCTAAGCGCTCAGTGTTAGACGCGCAACATGTCGCCGACCTTGCTTCCGTGTTCCTCAAGTTGGTTAGTGCGGCCAACTTCCAAGACCCAATTGCAAGTGGGTGGGAGTCTCTGGGCGCTCAGCTATTGCTATTGGTGGCTTGAGAGTTTGGCTTCAGTTCAAACTCTCCGTTCAGTTCCCATTCACTCCGGAACTGGGGAGGCAAGTAATAAAGTTTGCAGGGTAAGATCTGGTAAGGGTTGGGTAGGGGTGAGTAAGATAGCCAAGAATGATGGATACCAAGATGAATGAATACATAGACAAGAATCTCTGAATAGACTGCATTATAGCTCGCGTACGAACTTAATTTTGAGCGATCGAGGTGTTGGAAGCCCTGAAATAGATGCGGCAGTCGTCTCATGGGAAGATAGTTCATACTTGGAGGTCAGCAGAGTACTAGTACTGACCACTGGCCAAGAGAGTTCTGTGTCCGAGCATTCCTCGTTGCTTTGTGCTGCTATCTCGGGGCACCACAGTTCTCCGTAGAAAGTTCAGTCAGACCTTCAAAGAAGATTCGACTAGGAGTTTCGAGAATGTGTTGAGTTGACGGCACCTCTAAGTCCTTTAAGATTGCAGGGAGCATACAATATGTACAGCGTGGAGTACAGAAAGCTCGGGTTAGTCCTACATCTGGAGGGCAACGGATGATAGAAGGGCTATATGTAGACAAAACGCGAGGAGACTGCGAAAATGAGTGGCCCTGGGACCTCAGCTGATCTGGACATAACCCAGTGCGGATGAGGATACCCATGTGCTCTTAGGGGAGATATGGAGCTCCACTCGCCACCTGTTGGCGGGATTGCAGGTGGGATCCCGATAGCATAACGCGTCGCGAGGAAGAGCACTAGTATTGATTGTGGTGGGATCAAAAGAGGCAATGCGTAGATGATGGACGAGAGTAGCCATCCAAAAAGTCACATGCCGCGAGGTTCACGGAAGAAAGGCACGGCTCCTCTTGAATCTCAACCACCATGCCCGTCCCTCTGAGGGCAAACGCAAACCTCAGGGCAGAGGCAAAGTACAACGTCGTCACAGAATGCATGTCTTCGTTTTCTCTTCCGGTGCCGTTTGCTCACTTTCTGACAGTCACAAACTATGGCCTCCATTCGGCTGCTGCCTCGGGTAATCAAGGTCTCGTCGAGTTTGCCCTCAGTCGCGGTCAGCCCATCAATTCCGTCTTGGATGGTGTCTTGCCTCTTCATGCTGCTAGTGCGGGCGGAGACGAGCAGGTCGTCAAGCTTCTCATTGACCGAGGTGCCGATGTCAATGCTCCGAGGTCAGTATCTCTCGAATCCTCCTCAACCTTTCTTTGTTCATCACGTTTCCATTCCATTTCAGACTGCCTCGTCGGTATTCAAATGAGAAGAATCGAGATGCTTCCGTCCCCATAGTCGGCACCAATGGTTCCACTCCCCTTCACTTTGCCGCTGCCAATGGCAACAAAAATGTCATCACTACCCTTCTACAACGAGGAGCTCATCCTGACCGACGAGACAAACACGGTATTACGCCTGCCATGCTGGCAGAGCAACATGGATGGATGGAGTGCGCTGAGGTCCTCAATAACTGGGTAGACGTCAAAGATAAAGATTTGCGGGAACGAGAGGGTGCAGTCAACTATCAAGATGATCCTGCAGCGGACAATGAGGAAGACGGCTGCTCCGGATCCGCGCGGAAGAGGATACAAATGAAGCGATCCTTAGACACGGCGTTAAACATGTTCAAGGCTTCTTCGTCATCCCTTACCACCTCCCAGTCTAGACAATATCTATCCGCTTCGACCCACAATTTGAATACTGCCTCCCCTCCTACCTCTCCGTCAAGATCACGAGGCGACCTTTCCCCTTCTCCCTCAGAGGACGGCCAGTTCAGTCCCAGTCCCAGCCCAATTGATCCAGGATCACGCAGACCATCGCTTCCCCATGTTCTCCAGGCTCCACATTCCTCTCCATCATCTAGAAAACCCGCGACTCTCACAAAGGCGCCTCGCGCCCCACGAAGACCTAGATCGGCAGGCACTGATGCTGAGCGACCGGATGCGGATATGTCAACCAGTGCCAGTACTGGGCGAGGTAGTGCCGGTAGAAGATTGGGGACAAAGTACTCGTTGTTGAATCTGTTCAAGAAAGGGCAGACGGTAGACTCCTATGGCGTACCACTCGAGCGCACGGCATCGCAGCAGACGACAAACTCGTCCATGGGCTTTTATAATTCCCGACTTTCCCAGAACAACTCGTTTGTGAACGATTCTGGCCCACTTCCTAAAGCAGGCTTTCGTTTTGGTGGTAGCACTGGCACCTTATCATCTTCTCCCTCGCAAATATCCCATTCTCTATCCCATACTAGAGGGTCTCCATCGACGTCCTCCATCAACCAGCCTTACTCACCTCCACCACCAACTATCCCGCTTGCCGTTGATCTGCACAATGCAATGGCCCACCAATATCAACCCCAGCAGCAGAACCGAGGCCGTTCTGGTTCATCAGAAAGTGCCATGACACGGCCCACCAGATCTGTCCCTATACCCATACCTTCGACAGCGAGTGCCTCTGATGATGGACATCAAAGTGCCAACAATTCTGCACCGTTATCAACCAGCCCGTTGGCGCGAAAGATAGCTAAGATGACGCAGACAGGTCATTGCAGAGACAGGTCGGGCTCGGCGAGTAGTCTGAACAGGAACGTAGCTGTGTTTGATGATGACCTGGTCGTAGCTGTCAGCGATCAATCACTTCCTGGCAGCAGGGCTAGTTCGAGACCAGGCATACTGCGTGGCCACAATCGTACATCGTCCTCGGGACAAGGCGGTACACTGAGGGCGTTAAGGTTTGATTCGGCGTCTAGCACGTCGAGTGGCAACCGGAGAGACAAAGATGGAGATCTGAGCCCTCCTTTGAGAGGCTCTACTAGTGCTGGTTCTCTCAACAAGTTTCGTCAACGAGAACGACGCGGCAGTTCTCGTTCACCCTCTCGAATGCGACCACCATTTGAAGGTTCCATTGACGAAGTCTCGGATACACGTCTACCAGGCCACTCTGCACCAGCTACTATCACCGATTTCGATATACATTCTCGCAATCCTATTGAGGATGAAGAAGAGGATGAAGACGCGTATCTCTATGGTCGGCCCATTCAATCAAGTTTAGCTGCTTCTCATCTACCCCATTCCCAATTCCGAAACCGTGGCGCTTCTTTCGCATCATCAGCTTCGTCGTTATCGCCGTCTCTTGCGGCAGCCGATGTTGGTACGACCTCGACCGCTGTGGCAAATGGCGATTTCCCGTTCAGTATCAGTAGACCACCCCCAATAGCTTTAGATGAAACAGAAACATCGGGCACAGGCTCTCGATTACAAGTGCCTTCAGCCACCCACACCGATAACCGTGCTCGGGGTGATTCTGTAAGCAGCACGAGTACCACTGACAGTACTCAAAACCCCGACCTCAGTGCCAGTGGTACTTCAAACAGCGGTGGCAGCGAGATCAAAACCCCTATACGGTCACCAGAAGCGTTACCGGCAATGGCAGTGGCAGCCGGTACCGACGTTAATGGATTACGTGCACCAGATGGAATTGCTATTGCCAGCCTCCATGAACGCCGGTCACAATCCCCGCTCCGGCCTATCAAAATGGATCTGGTTCAGTCTCATGCTCAAGCTGAAGCTCTTGTACAGCAGAAGAAGCAGGATATCCTTTCGGCTCATAGTGTTCAGGCGACGACTACTGCCGGATATACGCCACTGAGTGCGAGATTGGCAGCTTTGGGAGAGAGTTTGGAGATTGAACGGAAATTGAGGGAAAAGAAGTCGGGAGAGAACACGCCGGGTGGTGTGGATTTGGCTGAGATATCAGAGGTTGATTTGGACAGGAAGAAGAAACCAATTACTTCAGCTCCAAACAGTCAGTTGTGTTAATTTTTCTAAGGTATATCTCTCTAACGTTGTTTCACAGTTGAGTCAACCCAGAAGATCTCTCTGATTCGTCCTACACATCATCCCTCATTGTCCGCCTCTGCGGTAGAATCCTCACCTACGTTGGAACCCACCTATGATTTTGCCCTCCCCAATTCCCGCTCATTCACCGAAGCGAGTTACATGAGACCTCTCCGTGCTCGTACACCTGACCCAGCCTTAAATCTGAGCCGTGTAAGCTCTCTCGAAGGCTTCCACGATGGTCCCGATACAGATACCGAACTCGGTCCAGCTCTATTCCGTGTCTCAACTGCTCCACACACTGCTAGCAAGGGACAGCGAGATCGTAACATGGCAAGTAACGCCAAGTTGACACGCATGGGCCTCCTTCCCAACGCTAACGATCCTTCAAACGGTCGAGCTCCTCCTAAACTATTTGGTGGTCTCAAATCCCTCGTACAGACGTTGAAGGGCAGACAGTAAGTTAAATCTGGGACTGGTGTTTTGTTTGATCTCGTTGTCTTTTCTTCTCTTTCATTCCTCGGCTATTTTCCCCACTCCGTTTTCGTTTTCGTTTTCGTTCTCTTCTACAGGTTGTATTATCTCAAATCTAGGCTTTCTATTCCCTTTCCTCCATTCTCTACACCCTATCATTTTGCTCGCTATTAAAATGCACATTGCTATCGCTCTTTTGTTATTTATTTCGCTGCTTCTCTGTTTTCGGCCTCAATTGTCATGACCCATTGTATTAAATTCGTTCCCGCAAGTTTGTTTATCTTGTCCTGTCATTCCACCCACTCCATGTACTTTCCATGACCTTGTTTGTATGTACACTAACCACTCTTACATTGTCGAGTGCTTGCGTACCGAGTTATTATTATTCCAACACCGGCATGACTCAGATATGGACGTTATCATACATTCATCATCCCCTGTATGTTGTACATCGTTACTTATAGGACAGGTGCTGCCATTTCACAATATCAGTCGGTCTGTTACGCCGAGTAGCAAGGATAATGAGACAATCTACATTGATTATCCATCCATCCACATCCAGCTGAAGCAGTACAGTTGGGATTGCATTAATACAACGTCAATAAGTTGCGTATACGCATAGAGGTATCTAATAATCAACCTATGATGCAGAAGTAAAACAGCCTTCCAGAGATGAAAACGTGACGTTGCGAAAAACAAGAACAAAAACAACAAGGAGACCAGCTAGACGAAACAAAAGTCTATGGGTAATATGTAGATTCGTAAGATTGTAACATTATCATCATTGTCATCACAACTTCATTAATCCCTTCATAGCATTGGCGATCGCAAAACTTGACTTGGCCATGATCTGCCTCGAGTCTTTCGTGACTTCCGGCAAGGCTTGTACCTCGCTGAGCTTATTGGCATGTTCACTGAGCTCCTGTAAGATCTCATTGCCTTGTTGGGCAGAGGCAGGTGGAAGGTTGTCTTTGCAGACAGCAACAATACTAGAGACTATCGTGATGATTTGAGTCACGTTTTCGTTGAGTGTTGGGGACGGTGTCGGGCTACGGACGCCAGAAAGAACGCTTTGGATGGCATAGACAATGGACTCTGTCTGGGCTTCAAGGTAAGGCTGTGGAGGGTGATGAGAACATGATAGTCACTTGTGAAGAAATAAATATACACACCTTGAGTTCAGCCCAATTATCCTCAGTACTCCCATCTCCATCACTCATCATCCCAGCTGAACCCGTAGGTTGATCAAATATCGGCGGTGGTGAATTCGTCTGTTCGGAACTCGAATTCTCCGACGGTGTACGACGAGAGCTTTCATACCGAGAAGCGGCACTAGCCTTTCGCTGATGTGACTTCTCATCAAACGATCGCAGACTAGGTTGGAACCCATTCGTCGCTGTAGGAGATGGGGAGTAGGTTCCAGATGAGGAGGACCACTGTTCTTGTTGGGCCTTGGTGGCTTTGCGAATGAATATCGTCTTGCCAATGTCGGTGATACACGATGCGACATGGCTGGCAGCGGCGTCCAGTAAACTGACGGGGGACATTCCCGAGCTTGTAGCATGGGTTTTGGAAGCAGCTACTAGGTTGCTGAGCGTGGCTTCTCCTCGTTCACGGAGGAAACGAAGACCGTCCCAATCAAAGTCTGGTTGTTTCTCGTGCGGTCGTTTCTCATAGGTGCGAATATCGTCTATGATGGCAGAGACGGCGTTGACAACGCCTTTCATGGGTATTAGGACTCTGGTAGGAGCGTTGGAACGACCGGCGGTGAGTAGGCCGTCTATAGCAGTGAGGAAAGCGGTGACATGGATATCGAGAATACCGCCATCCGGTGCGACGGGTAGCTGGTCGTCGAGCTTGTCCATCTTTGGCGCTTGTAGGTACAGTTGAGAAGTAGCTATGGCAGAAACATGAACAAAAACTGCTGTATTCAAGAAGAGTACCATACCTTTAACACTCCTTAACTCTGTCTTGGCCTGCTCATACTTACGCTTGTAGTCCTTGAGTTGATTGTCGAGATCCCGAATCACAACCAGGTCCGAATCCTTTGCAGTCATGAGCTCATCGTTCCTGCGAGAGAGATCTCCCAGTTCTTCAATGAGGTTCTGCATATCAGCTTGTAACTGCTCAATCACGGCGGGATTACCCTGGAGCGACGTTAATACGGATACATTGGCATGAAGAAAGAGGGCCTTACTCCGGTGTTTCCACTGGATCGCTCCTCTTCAAGCTTCTCGAGACGGTCACGCATAATTTGCAATTCTTCTTCGTCTTCTGCGGCTCTCCGGCTTTCTCGCTCCTTCTCTCGTTGCCTAGTTTCCTTGAGTTCGTCCAGTTCTTTCTGCAATGTGCGCATTGCAATACTTTGCTCCTCGGCTCTCTGGGTGAGAATTCTATCAGCAGATAGACGGCTAGAATGGCAAACACAACTCACCCTCCGGAAAGTAGCTAACTCCTCTTCCACCTGCCGAACTCTAGACTCTGCATCCTCAGCTCTCCTATCAGTCTGCTGCGAATTGCCCAAATCGCGTTGCAGATTACTGATCTGCGTCTGCATGGTCGCTATCCTGAATTCGTAATCTCGCCTCAACTTTTCGCTGTCCCCGGACACACTCGTTCGACCTCCGAGCCTTCCTCCTCCTGTCAGAGAACGATCCGAGTTTACAGATGTTCTTCCAAAAGATCTATCATAGTAATCATCACCACTCCTCCCACCAGCCGCGGAATCACCATCGTCGTCATCGGACACGCTCTTTAACCTCGAATGTAACCCACCCAATCCAGTGGCAGGGCTACCGGGATATTCACTGGCGCTATCAGGTTCATGATCCGTAAACCCAGGAGATAGGCCAGGGTCTGGAATCCGATCTCGGCCTCGTTGTTCATGGTCGTCCGCTGTGCTAAGACTCTCCCTAGCTTCCCTGTCATACGGAACCTCGATATATTCCTCCTCCATCGTACTCGTATTCGGTATTATCATCCCACTCGTAGCCATCGTACTTTGAGGAGCATTAGCTGTGCTGTCGCTATTGCCACTGACAGACGTCCCACTTGGGCGTTTGTAATAATCTCGTTCACGATCTTCGGACCTGCGAATCGTGGTATCCTGCGATGGTTTGCGTCTGGATGATATGGAAGTGGCTATGCTTGGTGCGTAATTGTCTTCGCTGGTTCGGCCTCTATATGTGTCTTCGCTTGGTCTACGTCTATCTTGGGACGGACGCCGACTAGATACGCTTCCACCATATCCACTGTCTGAAGGTCTGTCGGCGGAGGTGCGCCCAGATGTGCGTGAGTTGTTAAGAGCGCGGGGAGGAGAGTTGGATGGGAAATCAGGAGCAGGGTAGTCGTCGTAGTTTGATCCAGCGGAAGCCCTTCCTGAGGGCTAGAACACAGAACATAATTGAGTAAACCAGCAAGGATGGAGACAATAAATCACGCACATCTTCCTTGAATTCTGGATACCGTCTTGCCAACTCGTAGTAGACATCACTGGAGAGATCTTCGAAACGAGACGTGGGTAGAGTAGCCAACTTTTGACGAGCTTGATTACGCTTTGGATGAAACTCTTCTCGTACGGGTAAGAAGGGTACTGGAGACGTAAGAGAAAGATGATTAGGTCCGTGTACGGGAATGCTTAAAAGGAAGAGCAACGCACCTTCTTTTTCATTCTTCCTTCTTATGAGCTCATCGTACACATCAGTAGACAGTTCATGGAACTGTTGAATCGTGAGTCGGGTAAGCTTCTGTCTTGCAGCTGAGCGAGAGTTGGGGGTAGCTGAAAAAAGGATAAGAAGATTAGATGTCGAGACACGTTTGTATGGGTGGAAAAAGGGCAGACCTTTGGAGAGATAGGCAGCGAGATAGGAACTGAGCTCTCTAAAATGGGTTCTAGAGACAGCACGATAATCAATGGGAGGGACTGGAGGTGTATTCCGGTTGGGACGGTACGAGTCCGTTCGATAGTTGGAAATACCGGAGAACGCGGTCGGGGTCGGAGAGGGAGCTCGGGATTGAGAGCGTTTGATTGACATGACTTGGAAATGCGGTTAGTAGGAGGAAGACGAGGAGGTCATCTACTTGTCGTTCCAGACGTAGTAGATACACACGAGCTAACCACATGTATTTGCCGTCCAAACACTCAAAACACGTGTACCTCAATATTTCCGGTATTATTACTTTTGGCTTCTATGGAAACTTGAAGGGGAGATTGGAGAACAGCATTGGCCAACAGCATCATTCACCACGGCACAGTCAAATTTCAGAAATACCAAATCATACCATCTGAACTACCAGGTTTAGGAGCAAATATGACTGCAGAGCTCGTCAGAGCCATCCTCCCGACATCCATCGCCGAGATCACCTTTTCCAACCTCAGCAACGATTGCACAAATCCAAAAGGCCTCCCACGTTCCCTTGGTGCTTCATCGAACAATAACGACGGGTTTTCCTCCTCTTTCTCCGCAAGCTCATCCAGGTGATTTTGCCATTCAGGAGGTGCGCTCCTTTGATATTCTGCATCTTCGCATTCTTCACCCATCTGGACTCCCTCCTCCAACGCAAAGAAACGACGTGTGACGATTTTAACACGTGCACCTGCCTCACTCAGCTCATTGCCTAGCTCCTCTCTTTCTTCTGTGGTTTTGTCCAAAAAGGCCCCGACACGCCCTTGGTCAAAGTCCAGGACATAAAAGACATATTCATCGTCGACCCTTTGGCATACGAGGACACGATTGCCACTGATGGCGGGCAGCGAGCCGGGCAGAGCGAACGGCAGGACTCGTATGTCGTAGTCCAATAGGAGACTTCCCATAAAATGTAAACGACCTGTTCGCTGGTTATCCTGTAAGTAATCAAATGAGCAACTTGTACACATGGAGAGAAGCAACAAACACGTACCGGAATGTCTGTCGTCAAAACCTTTTTGTCAAACACTGCAATCCTGTCGAAGGAATGCACAAGAATATCGCTAGACTCGTTGCTCCCTGCTATCCCAATCGACTTGCCGATCAGAATGAAATCTTCTGATGAGCCTCCAGAGGAAAAGCTCTTTTCTTCTTTGGATTGGTCCGTAAGACACATGAGCAGAGGACCTTGCGGGTCGTCATGAACGCAAGCCAGTGCAATCTGATGTTCGTTCAGAAAGTGAAATTCCGCTCCGTGCTGTTTGTTCATCAAAGATCATGTCAGCCTTTCATAGTCTCCAGGAGATTTTACAAAGCTAGCTGACCACAGGAGTATTGGGAATAGTAATGCGCCTCAGAGTTCCCTTCTCCGTATCCCATTCAACGATCTGGTCAGCGGTCAGATTTTCATCGCTGCTTGAAGCCGCGCCATATCCGAGTGAACCCTTGTCACCATATCCAAGTCGAAGGTTAAATGATGTCTGCGAGTAACCAGAGACATTGCTAGATCCAGACGACACACAAATGGCCACTTTCTGACCAAAGACACGAAGTTTTCCCCATACAGCTGGTGCGGATATACTTGTCTCTTTCACCAAGGACCCATCCAATGCGTGTCGTCGTAGACTGAGTACTTTTTCACTGTACAAAAGCAAGAAGTTGAAGATTAGACTGTTCAGCTCTGTTGTATGAAGTTAACGTACCCAATGACCCATTCCGCAGTAACGAACCCAGTCCTCTTTTCTAGGAGAACGGTACAATGAGCAAAGTAGGGAAGCTCCGTGACGACTGATATCATTATCTCGCCCTCTTCCTCTCGCATTCCCTCTCCTTCGCTCTTGCTTTCGCCTTCTTCAACTCCCAGTCGTCCACTCGGTTTGACGATTTGGGTATCTGCCATGTAAATTACCGTTCGTCTAGTAGGCCTCGAAAACGGAAGCCAATACAAGATCAACCCATCCATTATCGATGTTAAAGTCGACATTCCTTGTAGATCACTCTTCCTTGCTCCAGCTCCCTCAGGACCATCACCACTTTGGCCTGTGGCGTCTTCAGAAGGCCAAAGGAATCTTGCAGACCTTATGGGCGAGCCAGAATGCCAGTAAGAGATTGGCATGGGTGGTTAACGTTTGCCTGGAAGTATGGAAGTATGGGATTAATTGTCAGGGAAGTCAATCCTGGTCAGCACATGGAGGTGAATTAACTTGAATTGAGCTTCTTCACCTTCAACGCCCATCCATTGGCCATGAGTTAAAATACGGAGGAAACGAGAGCCCGAAAGGAATTATTAACGGATCACGGCTGGCGCCGAGTTAAGTCGACAATGAAGTCCGAAACGATCTGGCCATCCAGAGCGACCCGGACTTGAGAATGTAAACAAAGATTGAGTCAAAAGCAAGCTGCTGACGAGACTTGGGCATGGACGATGCATGGACGTCGAGTATAGTTTAGAAACGCACTGGAGAAAAGACGTTCAGCTCACACGTAACTGACGCGTTCGCGGCGTTCGTAAATTTATTTGGGTACTCTACTCCAAGTGTACTTGTCAGGGTAGGGTAAAATCCTCTTTCCAGGGTCACATATAATCTTCAGGTATATACAAAAAAAAAAGACGAAATCTCTCAGGTTCCGTTGTCCTTCTACATACCCTCAATGTCATTGAATCAGTCAAAATACCAAACCATACCATTGTCACAGCCTGGTTCAGGAGCAAATAATACTGCACCACTAGTAATAGCCATCCGCTGAACGTCGAAAGTCGAGATTACCTTTCCCAGCTTCAAGAATGACTGCACAAATCCAAAGGGCCTTCCACGCTCACTCGGTGCTTCATCAAACAACAACGGTGGGTTTTGCTTCTCCTTCTCTTCAAGCTCACGAAGGTGGTCTTGCCATTCGGGGGGTGCCGTGCTCTCGCCGTACCAGCGCGATCCTGCCCGTCTAGGATACTCCGCATCTCTAGTGTCTCTACCCATCTGAACCCCTGCCTCCAGCGCGTAAAACCGACGTGTGACGATTTTGACTCGTGCGCCTGCCTCCCTCAGCTCATTGGTCAGGTCCTCTCTTTCTTGGGGGGTGGTGTCCAGAAAAGCCCCGACATGGTCCTGGTCAAAGTCCAAGACATAGAACACGTATC
The DNA here is from genome assembly GCA_013368315.1 of Tetrapyrgos nigripes. Taxonomy (NCBI): domain Eukaryota; kingdom Fungi; phylum Basidiomycota; class Agaricomycetes; order Agaricales; family Campanellaceae; genus Tetrapyrgos; species Tetrapyrgos nigripes. The sequence continues at coordinate 172,338 of JAACJM010000113.1, forward strand.
CACTGGCGATACTTTGACATACGAGTACACGATTACCATCGATGGCGGGCAGGGAGCCGGGTAGACAAAATGGGAGGACTCGTATGTTGTAGTCCAAAAGTAGGCGTCCTATGTAATGCAAGCGACCGTCTCGGGGATGATCCTGGTCGGTGGTAATGCTTAAGAAACTTTATGGAGAGAAAAAAAGAATATACCACGTACGGGAATGTCTGCCGTCAAGACACTCTTATCAAAGACCGCAATCCTGTCGAAAGAATGCACAAGGATATTGCTGAACTCGCTGCTCCCTGGTTCACCAACTGATCTACCTATAATCTGGAATTCCAGTGATGTACCTCCAGGTGAAAAGCTCTTTTCTTCTTCGGATTGGTCCATAATACACATCAGTAGAGGACCTTGGGGGTCATCATGAACGCAAGCCAACGCGACCCGATGTTCCGTAAAGAAGTGAAATTCCGCCCCGTGCTGTGTGTTGTTGAGATCGAGAAGTTGAAGTTAGTGTTTTCCGAATGATATTGTACAAGAATAACTTACCTGGGGATTATTGGGAATAGTAATACGCCTCAGACTTTCCGTGTCTGCATCCCATTCGATGATCTGATCAGCAGTCAGATCTCGGATATCTGGATATTCGCCGTTGCCATCGCTGAGTGGGTTTGCGTACTGATAGATAGCATCGAAATTTGTAGGACCGGAGGAGGCACAAATGGCCACTTTCTGACCGAAGGCACGAAGCTCACCCCAAACAGCTAGTGTAGGTACGATTTTCTGTTTCACCAAGGATCCATCTAATGCATGTCGTCGTAAGTTGAGAACTTTTTCACTGTAAAGCAATCAGGAATCTAGTCATAATGACATGTCCTGTAAGAAAGTAAAGGTCAACGTACCCAATTACCCATTCTGCTGTAACAAACCCACTTCTCTTTTCAAGAAGGACGGCGCAGTGAGCGAAGTAGGGAAGCTCGGTGACTTTTGAGATGACTACCTCGCTCATTCCCTCGCGCTCGATTGGTTTTCGCGTGTCGGCCATGTAAATCAGCGTCCGTCTTGTGTCGCTCGAGAACGGAAGCCAGTACAGGACAAGTCCATCCATTATCGATGTCAAACTCGACATTCCTGTCAGACCACAGAAAAATTCCCGTTGAGCGACCGCGTCTTCGGAAGGCCATACTAGTCTTGCAGACCTCACGGGCGTACCAGAATGCCAGTGAGAGACCATGAATGTTCAAGGTTTGCCTGTAAGTACGAAAATAGTCATTACACTACTGAAAAATACTTCGATGGACGAAAATGTACGTACAAACTGGTAAACCGGATCGCCGACATCACCTTCAGCGCCCACCTGACGATCTCTGATTATGGTAATACGGACAAACCGAGAGGAATGTCGAACGCCTAGCTTTGAATACTTGATGAAACGCAGTTATGGCGCGATGTAAGGGAAAGAGGACGAGAGTAAGGTGAGAATTGACCATATCAAATCAATATTTCTGTCTGCTTCAAATATTATTGATACAAAATCCCTCATAAATCACAGCAAATCTCCAGATATAAGTAAGCAAAAAATAATAGCTAAGATGAAACCTTCAGATACCCTGCACCAAGCTCTCACCAAACTTCAATAACTGTTCACCTTTTCTTCTTCTTCCCTCCCCTCGCACCCCCAGCACTTGCCCCACCAGGTCCACCGCCCCTCCCTTTCCCCTTGCCAGTATTCGGCGTAGGTACAGTTATAGGCGGCGTCGTCAACGTCCTCGTACTATGGAAGCCCGAGGAAGCAGCATCCGAATCCTCATCCGAATCATGCGGTCTTAACAACTCCTCCACATTGGGAATGACAGGAGGTTCACTCTCGTCGGGACCACCAGCAATGGCTCCCACATATCCAAAGTCGCCTGGCATGCCTCGAGGACCCAGAGGAGACGCAGGTCGATTAGGAGAAGGAGGATGAGGACTGCTGCTACGACGACCTGGTGAAGGTGATGGTGGTCCTGTAGGTATGAATATCCCACCTGGCGTAGCGATTGGTGTACCAGGCATTGGAACAGAGTGCAGCATGTTGCTCGGTTGGGTACGAGGCGAGACAGGTAATGGGCGTGCTGCATCCGAGGCACTAAGGTACTCCCTAAACTCTCGTGGGTTTTCTTCGAATTGTTCGCTTTGAGGTGGGGTCTGGTGGTGTGGTACAAAATGGTGTCAATGAGGTGCATAGGACAGAGAGTAAGTGATTGAGTTAGAGAGTCAGAAATCCAAGCGAACGAATGGATACACGCATGAAACTTACAGGTGATTCAATATCCACATTATAATTCGCACTGCTCTCTTCTGAATGCCACGATGGGGATGGGAACATTCCGCCGCCCATATCGGGTTGCAGTGAACTGGGATACGGGCGAGTATATATACCTGCACTCATATGAGGACGTGCACTTGAAGGACCTGATGGAGCTTGGGTAGGTATTACAGGCTAGTAATAGAGACAATCAGCGTTATGACTGGCAGAGTATGAAGAGTCAGAGAAAAAAGATTACTCACCGCGGGCTCCCTGTTATTGCCGCCATACTCATCAGGCAAGTCATCCGGTCGAGAACGGGGTGTTTTCGTCAAAAACGATGTATCAGCCAATGGATCACTTCGTCGCGGGTTGAAGTTTGAAACTTCTGGTAATTCATCCGTTCTTGCCTTGGGTGTTTTATTAATGAAGGTGGTATCGTCGAGTATGTTGCTGGGTGCGTGTCCATGTCCATGTGTGTGCGCCTATTCAAAATGTGCGTTAGAAAATTTGCTTTATACCGAGTATAGTGCAACAAATTATGGGACGCTGATATAGAAATACCTACCGGTCCTCCACTTGCCACTGGCATTGTCATCGGCATTGGCATTGAAGGGGTACGTCCTCTACTGATAGAACCGCCACTGACACCCTGTTGGGACGGTGAAGTCGATCTCTGATAAATTCCATATTTATCAGGAGTCTTCGTACGTCTGGACGATGAAGCAGCGCTTGTTAAGGATGACTTCCTGTTCAGATTGTGCTCATGCGGTGACTGCGAATGATGACTACGGTGGTCTTCCTGCCGGGACGGTGCTCGAGTTAAATGAGATGAATGAGGATGAGGATGAGGACTTGACCGTTGACTACGCTGTATGAGTAAAGAAACGTTTTAATGGTCAAAACAGAGATGCCCAAATAGAAAAATCTCTCACTAAAGAAGTATTGCGATGAAGATCTTGTGCACCTGCACCTGAACTGTTCATCGAAGGAATGGGACTGTTTCGTTCACTAGCGACTTCGGGTATCGCGCTCATTGGACTGTGTTTCGGGAACCCATCATTGACGTTGACCATCTCAAATTGAGATATCGTCGTCGAATTGGATTCTGGTGAACCAGGATGATGATGTCGATGTGAATGCGAATGTGATTGGGGATGGGGATGGGGATGGGGATGGGGATGAGAACGGGGATGGGGATGGGGATGGGGATGAGAATGCATCATGTTGACGGTATATAGTGCTCCTGGAGGAGGTACGAGCTTGGCCTCGTCTTTCAGCGGGACAAAAGAGGGACCAGGAGAGGGTATAGGAGGTGGAGGTGCGAGTTCATGTGAAGGTGGTAGTACGATATCTCCAGAAGCACCAGTTATGGGAATGAAACCTTCGGGAGGTATCTGAACTGGTGGATGACGAGGAGAAGGTGGAGCATTGTGGATGATGATGGGACGGATGTCCCCCGTTGGAGGTCTAGGATTGGGAATGGGAATTGGTGGTGGATCATCATCATCATCATCATCATCGTGAGGATGAGCCACATCTTGAGGTGGAGGAGCAGATGGTGGATTATGAGCAACGGGTGTTTCTGGTCGTGTAAAGACCGTGAAGTCCGTTGTAGATGATTGCCTTCGCGTCTCGTCGTCAGTACGATAGTAAAAGCTATCTCCATCCCCCCCCATAGTGCTTGATTCCCGACGACCTGTATCAGGAAGAACGGCTTGTTCGGTAAGCTGGTCGCTCATAGTGAGGAACGCTTCGGCCTCAGCTCTTGCCCTCTCCATTCCTTGTATAAAACCTTCCTTCATGCCCTCGTCCTTCCATTCACGAGCAAGCAATTCTTGGCTTAATCTGTCTTTCGCGTTCTTTGTATCTGAGACAAGTTTTTCTGCTTCGACCCTCCTTGCATTGAGCTCGTCGATAAATCTTTGACCTCTCCGAATCTCTGCCTTGGCAGTGTTGAGATGAAATTCGTACAATCTGCGTTGACTATGTGAACAGTGCCATATCAAGAGTTCGGTCCACACTCACTTTAATTGACCTCTTAACCTAGTGACTTCGTGCAGTGCTTCTAATCTCTCCTGGTTCATCGTCATGAACTTCCTTGTAACTTCGACCAACTCATTCTCCGCCTTTTCAGTTCGTAAACCTTGGCGAGTCAGCTCTGTCCGCAAGTCTTCAACCAACTGGCGTAGTTGGCGATTATCATCCTTCTCGAGAGCGAGAAGAACAGCAAGGTTATGGAGTTCTTTCTTTTCCTTCTTCAAGCTTGTTGTTGAAGTGCGTCGAGATGGCTGACCAGACGTGTTAGACGCAGTACCGACGCTTCCCATAGAGTATGTAGAGGAACCGCGAGGTCGAATTGGCAAAGGGCTTATATTCTCGTCAGCCATGTTAGCAGGCTAAATGCAACGTGAAAGACATGTCTTTTCGATCAGCCTGCCATGCAAAAATGAGGTCAGGCAACTCACCCTGTGCATAACGCGGTTTATGTCTGAGAGATGAGGTTATGAAGAAGGAAACATGCTGATATGTGGACAATGATTCGCGTAAAAGAACAATGAGGCATAATTAGGCGCCCGTGGGCCATGAGAGAATTTGCAAAACCTATTGTGGCGGTTCTTTGGATGAATAGTCCATGGCAAACCAATTGCAAACACTCGTCGTACCCCATTATGTTGGCCTTGGTTTTTCATACTCAGTGTTTCCTTGAATGGCTTGACATTGCCAGCCTTTGCGCTTTGACCTAGGGCACCTGCACAAATACTGCACCAGCATCGACAAGAATGAAATCAGCATTTCATATGCAGTCAAATTCTCGCTCTCTGTTGACCACGACTTACATACCCTCTTGCATATCAGCTACTACTTGACTCAAAGATGAACACCACGATCCACAATTCTTACTAGACCGACCGATATGCCGTACCTTTTCAACAACGGAGGATACACCTACAGTGACGCATGCAAAGCCGTCCTACAACCTTACGACGGCAACTGGCACCACTATCACACATCTCTAAAATGCCACTGTGGCTCTCCAGAACTCATTATCTTGCTTCACTCAGCGACAGACATCTTACCATCTGGCAAATCGTGGAAAATAACTCTCGCGGTCTGGAAGAGCCAGTACGTCTCCTCGTGACATCCAAAGAGGCTCCTGCCTTTCCTGGAGACCAATGGGAACATAATCTTGCCGACGACTACGTCGACTTCGACGTCCTCTTACATTTTGACAATGACTTCACCCACGGCTTCAATCTTCAGAAAATGTCTTCCTCCTTTGATTGGAGGGACGCTTTCGATGTTCACGCCTGGGAAAGATGAAAGTGCTTCTTTCCCGAGCGTAAAGTCGAGCTTAGACGCTATCGGAAACACATTACTACTCCTTCAAACCTGTGTTTCAGTGGAAAGCTCTCCACTACGACCGTGCTGTCCGTCGTCTCGTTGCTTCGGATGCTAGCATCCTTGTGGAAGAGTTTGGGAAATTCGGTGCTTGTCAACAGTCTCATTTGCAGTCGTCTGTGGGCTCATCAGCTGTAGGCGCAGGAAATGTAGGGAGGTTTGGATGACAGAGAAACAAGCGACGAAAAGAGGTCCGATGCAGCTATAGTGCCATGGAATGCAACCGAGAGCATATCTGTTCCAAGTGCAAGCTGTCTGCGCAGAGCACTTTGTTCTGGAGTGCAAGAATATCGTGTAATTCGGCATTGTAGGTATGTACAGTCAGAATAACCCTACCATATATCAAACTACAGTATGTACTCAAGCTGTCCAGTAATAAAGCCTCCACAGAATCTTAGACCATAGAGGGCTCCCCTTTAGCCTCCTTTGTCTGACCTCATCATCCCTTTGATCCTGTCCAGTAGAATCCTCTTCATACTCATCCTTCTTCAGATCGACAGTATGAATATCCACCATATCGGTATACCACCATGACCACAATCTCGTTCTCTTTCTCCTTGCCCTTGCCCTTGCTCTATTTTCATCACCAACATCTTGAACGTCTAGAAGCGGTGTTAAAACGGTAGTTTCACGATAACAGAGTGCGCCAGAGAAGCCTTCATTACCATTGTCTTCTTCGTCACGATCGCGATCGTTCGATTCCTGTTCTTGTTCGTCCAATTTTGATTGGGGAATAGGTCGTCGTATGAGCAACCATGTGAAGTACATGACAATCATGATGGGTATTTCAACGTAGAAGGAGACGAAATCCACGGCTGTGAAGGTGGGTATGATGGAAGCCCAGCCTTGCACCAATATCAGAAAGGCAACACTAATGACCTGCACTTCCGTAAGGACAAGTGCCGTAGCACAAATATGGTAATAACACCCACCACGAAATATGGTCCCCAAGGCCAGGTCCACGCAGCACGGAATTTGAGCTCATCCAACGAACGTCCTTGCGCGATCCAAGCTTTTCGGAACCTCCAGCTTGCCAGTCCGATAGAAAACCATGCAATCTGACAGAGATTGTTCAGCATTCGTTTCTGAATGGACATATCAGTGAACGAAAACCTGATTGGATACTCCGACAATGTTTTGTAACCACCCCCATAGAGCTCCGCTGCCAATGAAACTACTCCCGAAACATAGTCCGCTAATGCTACTTGTAGCAAGCAGTGCAAAAAGGGGTACGCCTCGGGATGTAGTCCGTGAAAATATTGCAGGAGCTTGACGAGGGGTGGTGGTAGATAAACCTGGCATGCATCGTGTCCGTCAGAGCAGACCCATAATTCAGGCGATGAAACGAACCATAAAGCACACGAGTACCAGCGAACAGGGCGTGATTTCCAGCGGAAAGGACAGACGTCAGAATAACACTGTTCATGAACGAAGCCGCCACCGCTTAAAGTAAAAATATGAAACTGCAATGCTTTCGAAGTTATGGATTGACATACTGGAACCAGCTGCTTCGAAAACGAGGGTGAAAGGAGAGGTAGTACTGCTTCGGTTAGACAGATTGGGGTAGTCCCAGGGGACTTGAAATGAGACACTAGTAATGAACCACTGCGTTGACGAAGATACTTAATCGCTTACCATTCAGGCCGATAAGCAAGATACTCAAAAGGTAGAACAGCAAGATCCTAAAGGTCCCGTCAATACGCTAGTTGGAGGAGATCACTGCATTCCCTCACCGCCAAAATACGAATCGTACAACCCTGGGCATGTTCTTTGAAGGATTCTTGGTCTCTCCCGCGGTGATACCCAAGCTTTCAGTGCCTCCATCTGCAATTGAATACGGATCAATTCGTGTCATTAATTTGTTATAGGCGTAAACAAACGTACATGCAAAACTGGCGGTCACAAAAACTGAGGCAAAGCCTCTAAATCCATCTACAAATGGTGCACCAGGAATATGCCAGTATCTGGCTCCAATGTACTCGTGTTGCTGGTTGACCCCCACGTTCACAAGTATTCCCAAAATGATGAATACCACGATGGTGGCCACCTTCAGCGTGGAAAGCCAGTATTCTGCATGGAAGATCATCAATAACACATATTCTAAAATACTGACTACATATTACATACCTAGTTCACCGTATGCCTTCACGTGAATCGCATTGATGGCGACGAGGAAAAGCCAAAAAACCAGACTGACAATCCAGGCGTGCTCGACACTCCAAAAGTTCATGACCAACTGTGCAGCGGTAAGGTCTGAAGCGACAGAAACTGCATCATTGAACCAGTAGTTCCATGAAAGTGCAAATCTGGAATCATATTCCCAGTCGTCCAATTTTAATTCAGGTAAGGATGCAGAAGCAAGTACGCACATACCCGTAGCTGGGGGAAAAAAATCGGGTTGCATAAGCGTTGAATGAACCTGCTACAGGATATTGGGTTGCCATTTCACCGAGAAGCAACAGAGTTACATATACAATGAACCCAATGATGGCATAGCAGATCAGGATGCTGGCAGGTCCACCGGTAGCAAGAGATTTTCCCGTTCCAAGGAAAAGACCGGTCCCTATCGAGTAAAAGATGATTTCTCTCATCATGGGCATTAAGAAAAGACTCACCAATAGTGCCTGCAATTGCAATCATCTGCACTTGACGAGCAGACAAACCACGATGGAGCTGAGTTTGCAATGGTGCTGGATTGCGAAGGACGTTAGCTTCAGCATCAACATCGTGATTCCCGAGCTCTGAACGGTCGGTAGCGCCATAGTTGTCTTTCATAGAAGACGCCATCGGAGCTCTTACTGAAGAGAGTGAGGTGGAGGGCAAGAGTCAAGCCTGGACATTCTGTAGTACCGATTGGGTATGTACCGATGACTACATATTCGCTATTCATTGCGTCATTCCAAAAAAGGTAGCTACTGGCAGCCTACTGGCACCTACTGAATATGAATGCTCAGCGTATGTAGTTGTGTACCTGTACGCATCAAACCGCATCGGGTTCACGTATATTGAACGAGACAGTCTTGAGAAAATCAGATCCAGTACCTCGGAGAAGGAGGGGAAGTGTACATATTACCCTGGCTTGGACCATTAATGCGCGGGGGGTCCGGAAGGCATTCCAGTGTAATCAACTAACATTATGTACTACATATATAGCTGCTGGCACCACAGCACGATCATCCTAGTACACGTACTCAAGAGCCATGCGGAACAGAATGAAAAAAAGTCCATTATCGATTTCATGCGACGATTAAACGAGGATACAACTGGCCGAGTTTTCAAAATACTAGCTATGCAAGATAGAATAACGATAGGAAGATAGTGAGATACACACCCTGGTGTCCAAGGTAAGATATCTCCACAGAGGGAAACGGAAGAAAAATAATCGAAAATGAGTTCCAAGACCAAATCAACGAATGCCCCAAGTTTGTTTCAAAACCCAGAATGGGTATGTGTCCAACCATCGCTCAAAGGAGTTGTTTCCAGCCTGCGTCCTTGGCTTTCTTGACGATACGCTTGACCTCTTGAGATCGAGCACGAGTGGTAACGAGTAAGCAATCAGGCATGTCCACGATGACCAAGTCGTCAACTCCCAAGCAAGAAATGAGACGACCAGATCCTGGCACAACTATACCACCAGCTACTTGATCCGTAAGCACTGCAAGTTATAAACACATATCAGTCAAATGCAGTAATGGAGAAGTGGCTGTTATTACCCAAGGAGCTATCTCCAAGTATACGCGGTTGATTTGCTTCAGCAGGCAGGAGGTCAGTCAGCGACGAGAAATCTCCGACATCGTCCCAACCTAGACAACACATGAGGGCTTATTTTGCCAAGGAAGTGCCTACAATACTCACCGAATGTAGCAGGTACGACAGCCACGCGCCCTTCAGCAGCTGCAGGTTCTGCAACTGCATTGTCGATCGGAATTTTCTCCAAGGATGGCCAAATCTCATCCAAAACGGCTTGCCTTTTCGTCACATTATCCCACACCTCTCCAATTTTCTCCAGTCCCTCAGCCATTTCCGGTCGGTACTCCTTGAGCAGACGAAGAAGGAAAGCGGCTTTAGTCACGAACATACCCGCATTCCATCGATATCTACCAGTAGACATGTATGCTGCGGCTGTGCGTGCATCAGGCTTCTCTTTGAAACTTTCTACAAGCCGGGCGTTAGGAGCCTCGTTCAAGAGAAGCTTCTCGCCTAGTCGGATATAACCAAAACCCGTTGACGGATGAGAAGGGGCGATTCCGATTGTGACCAAGTAGTCATTGCGAGCAACTTCAACCGCTTCGGCCACTCCAGAAAGGAACGCCTCGTCTCCAGAAATCATATGGTCCGCAGCAAAAGACCCGATGACCGCGTCTGGGTCACGGCGTGCAAGAATTGCGGCGGCGAGACCAATAGCTGCCATGGAATCTTTCGGTCCAGGCTCGCAAAACAGGTTCTCAGGAAGAAGGTCCGGAAGTTGCTCGCCAATGCTCTTGACGTGACTCGGCCCAGCTACAATCGTTGTTCTCGCTGCCGAAGTAAGGGGAAGCAAACGATCCCAAGTCGCTTGGATGAGAGACCGGCCTTTGAGAGTGAGATCGAGAAGGAATTTCGGATGCCCTTCCCGGGAAAGGGGCCAAAGACGTGTACCCGCACCACCTGCAGGGATAACCACATAGAATCCAGGTATATCACGATTGCCGTAAGAGAATGACTGCAGCACGTTGTCGCCCAACGGAGAAGGGTGATGGACCTGCGTTGTCGAAAGTGAAGAAATAGAAGCGGGAATAGCAGGTGTCAAGAAAGGACTTTTGGCGCGTAATTGCGGACTAGACGGCGCAGCAGGTGTCATGAACCCGGGCGTGCGGTGACCATGGCCGTTGGTCTGAAATTATACAGGATCAACGACTTCCCGACGAGCACGCTGGTGTTAGATACGTACTAGAGATCCTTCACGCACTTGACGCTCTAGACTAACATTGGCTTGCCTAAGTTCCGAACATTCATTTTTGAGTTCTGCTATGTCTTGTTGCTGAAAGCAGTCGTGAGCAAAGGAATGGTAGAATAGAGGAAAGAACTCGTGCCGATTGTTGCAACAAGGATAGGATACTCTGAAACATGTTCTCGACAGAGGCCTGCCCAGCAGGCATAGCGGAAGAGCCGGGAGTGGTCATGGTGGACATTAGGATAGGGAGACAACTGAAAGAACGACGAGAACTTTATATGTCTGCACTGTAGCGGGTCTTCCGGAGGTCTATAATTATGCACGTGGCATACGTATTTACATACATTTCCGTCCCGTCGCAGCCTTCCACGTTCGAGCCCTTCGCCTACTCATTTCACTCAGGGTTTCCCTCGTCACATTCAATCTGTCTCTCAGTACAGTCTATAAGTTCAACCGCACCCAGGACCTACATGTCTTTACTACAATTTCTCTCCATCGCCGGTTTGCAGTGCGAGTTTGGGTATACGCAGGGGTCAATCTATCAAAGGAACAGATCTTTCGTACATCTTCACTAGAACATCAGTATCAACTTGACACATTGTTATTCTCCATCACTCTCAAATTCCTGCGCCTTGAACTTGCGTGCCTTTTTGTTAGGATTGACCAAGGACGCGCCTTTGAGCGTCCGAGCAAGCTTAGGCTCTAGAATGATAGTCAGAGGAAGAAGTAGACCGATACTCTCAGACACGGACGTGGGGGCTCGCTTTCCTTTCGTTTGGTGCTCTTTCCAGCCTTTTCTTCTCTCTTCTTCGCAGGGCTTTTGCGTTCAGGGGCCTCGTCAGATGCTGAAAGGGCGTCTTCATAAATCATGTCAGCTCAAACATGATCACGCAAGAAAACACACCTTTTACGGAACTGGAGGCAGATGGCTTGCCAATATCGAAGTCCGTAGTAGAAAATGTTGATGACACTGCTAGAGCGGGTAATTCAGCTCCCCCGTGCAATTGATTTTTCCTTGATTTGGCTTGGATAGCTATCTGCAATGGTTACCAGCCTATCAAAGACACGTAGTAAAGGAATTGACAGACTCACATCCAAAAACATCCTGGTCGAGAATGAAGCTGCCTCAGCTGCGGAAATTTCGGTCAGAGGTATATGGACAGGCTTCTTGTCTGACGGAGAGAATGTGAGCTATGTGATTGTCAATCACCAGGTTTGCAACGAGGAACAGGGCGTTTCACTTTGATCTGAGCACCAGGTGCAGAGCTCCAGTCACTTATGAAGATGTCACCATTCACGACACAATCTGCCAGCTTTTGCGCAAACCCTTCTAGTAGTTTGCCTGTCGCTTTCGAAATCGAACCCTAAGAAATTTAAGACAAAGCTCTGGCTTTAAAGAAAGAAAAACAAACTATAGTTTCAAAGACATCTTTGTCTTTCCAGACTCCTCGCCACCATCGTCCTTCTGATCCAGAGAGACCGAGATGAACCGTCCATTCTTCCTCGGTGACATTTGAGAGCAACACGAAGCGGTGAACACTTTGATAGATAATCTGAATCAACTCGTCTAGACAACCAAAGCTTTCCAGAGGAGATGCCATTTGAACAGATGATGGGCCGAGACAACTAGAACTTTACGGGAAATGTAGAAGTGGTTCGAAAGACGGCCGCCTGAGAAACTGACGCGTCAAAAATGAACGCGTCGTCTGAGCACATGTGATCATTGGAGGTTGCGATACATCAAGCACAACTAGACAAAGCAGTATGTTACAGGTACCATCCTGAAAAAACTGGAAGCAACAAAGATGTAGAGTATACACGAAGCAGGTGAACTAAAGCAAGAACTAATCCTAAACTAGATGACTATTCGTTAAATTCTGCCTGACAATGAGATCTTTGACTAGGACAATCTGTCAGAATATGTAAGCAGCAGTTGAGATAGAACGGTGCTTACCATTGTCAAGAATACGAAAAGTAGATGATACGTCCTGGGAAACAATGATTGACGGAAACTGCAGAACCATAGTGCAACGAACTTACGGTTACTGATGTGAAGTGACAGTAGAATGTGCGCAGGACTGGTGAGCGCTGCCTATGTATAGCAGCTGTGTAAAACATGAGAGAAGAGAAAAAGGACAAATGATAAAGCAAAAGGAGGTACACACCAAATTTTTTCTTCATGTCTACAAAAGCCGGCAGCAATGGTGAGTGATCAGTCATTAGTAGTAGGGGACCACTTACAATCCGATGTGGCCTCGAAAGTGTTGGGCCTGTCACCATATGATACAACGGAGTGTGCAAATTGAATTCCAGCTTCCAGCTTCGCCTTGAGAATGTCACATTTATTGAGGAACAAGATTAAGTTCGTTTGCTTGAGAAGGGGGTTGGATACAACGGACTTCCATAAAAGCATGGAATCTTCCTGGTTGCGTCGGAAACACAGTATCAGCATCAAAAAGTTGTGATATGCATCCCAGGGCAGCGGCATACCAGTCTGTTGACCTCAGGGTCCTCCACGAGTGTTTGGTCAAAACCACTCAGTGGGGCCAAAAAGATGATGGCATCGAGGTCTTCAAAATACGGCGCCCACGCAGCTGTACGTGAAGGTGGAGGAATGAGAAGCAAGAAGAATGTGGAGAAGTTTCCGCGCACCTCGCTAAATGACGAATCAGCAGACTGTCTGTGAAAGACGACAAACAACGTACCAATGACCTGGCACCTCCAACGTCATATACTCTCCAATCACGGCTGAGCAAGTTACCTTCACGAACTTTGGTCAGCAAGCTGTCTTCCTTTGCGGAAGTGGTGCTGATACCAGATTTGAGGACAAAACGATGTTCAGAAACACCTGGACGAAGTCAGAGATGAAGTCGACTGGAAAACAAGGTATTGCAGCGAACCGATTGTTTTGAGTCTTGCTTTCAGTATGTCATCTGTGCAGAAGCAGTATGAATGAACCATAGTCTGAGAGACATACAAACATACCATCAGACGGGACATATTTGAGGGCCGTGACGCGCTCCAAATCGTTCAAAAAACTGACGCCCTGATCAGCTAAATTCCTCCGGTGAATGAAAATCACCTACAAGCCAGATGTGTCTTCTAGCCGTATCTGATTTGCTGCCAGAAGCGACCGGACAGTAGGGTCATTCCATAATTTGATCATGTCTTCAGAACAATTGTGCAGTACGACTCCCGGATCCTTGGGATCGTCAAAGTCGATGCCTTGATTGCTGTCGACACTGGTACGACCGGTGAGAAGGCGACCAAATGCGCCCTTCCAAGGAGACGTGGAATGAATGGATATTTCCTTCGTGGTGCGTGAGGGGTTCGGCAAATTAGTAACGGGATGAAGATGGGTGGCTTCAGGTTCGTTTGCAGATGACGGGGAAAGTCTTCTCAATAGTGACTCTTCCACCTGAAATAGCGGCAACAATCGCATTTTCAGTTTGAGATGTTCTGGAGTAAGAACTGGGATGGGTTCAGGCCAGGGGCTCGGTGGCCGGCTGGATTCCCCTATTGGAGAGGAATCGGGGGATGGGTAGGCTGAAGCGGCTTGGACAGCGTTCATCAAGTTGAGGATAAGACGAATGGACCGGACGACGTTCAGCTGTATGACGGCTCTCCATGAGGCCCGCTCATTTTTGAAAGCCTTATTCGAGTGAATGAGCTGAAAATCTGAGAAGGGTTATCGAAGGCATGAGTAGAAGTGTTCTGTCCCTTACTCTTGAGTGTAGTAGATTTTCCTAGAGTTAAGGTTAATTATATGCTGACGTGCAAGTGAGACTCAACCTACCTGATTCACTCTGGCCTGGAGTTGAAATGAGTATTACGAGGGGTCGTGCAAGGAAAAACACCACACACCCAACAAAAGTACCTTGATCGGTTTTTGCTCTCTTTTCTCTGCCTGCCTCTGACGATTTATTTCCTCGTCGATTGCGTCTGATCTAGCTTTGGCCTCTGCACGTTGCTGAGGTGTCTCAGACTCTTGAAATTGCTCCAAAGCACGCGTAATGGGGTCATCGTCGGTCACACTAGGGCGAACCATAGCGACAGGACGAAAGGAGGTTGTGGAAGTAAAGGAGAGAGAAGGAGACAGAGCGCAGGAACGACATCTTCATGAGTTCAGAATCTCAATGTATAGTCCAAATGCAACATGTCCCATTTGGTAATTCCATCACTTCTTCTTCCCGTACAACCTCCACCTTCTAATTTTTCCTCCTGGGATCCATCTTTCCTTGGTGGTATAGCCTCTATGGATTTCATGCGATATCAACCCCATAACTGACTTTGTTCCAGCAATATCTCTGAAGTTGTGAAGACCGCGGCCGCCGACCAGTGGGTACCCATGGTCACCCTCTTGACAGAGGTCTGTCCCACGTTTGGCTTCGCTTAAGCTGGCCATGTGTGCAGAGAACTGATTTTTGGACGCGCCTTTCAGATGTCTAACTTTGGCAGGCGTCTGCAAGGCTGTGGTCATTTGTCGCTCGAGGAAGCTTCTGCTCCCGACTCCTGCTATCAGCGACTTCATTCGCTTTCCGAACCCTCTTGTACTATTACGTTGATGAACAAGGTCCCACAACTTCTCCCGTGCACTGATTAGACCATATGGCTGGGTTATCACAGTCAACCTAACAGGCGATCTAGGCTTTTGGCTTCAAGCTCCTTTTCTGTTTCATGCACCCATTATTATTGACACGCAGGTATTTGAACCTCAAGTACGCAACTGCTTTCGAGTCATGACGTGATTGTCTAGGAAGTCTGCTTGTTTACTCGGCAGTTGATCTGCAATCACTGTACTACTACGATACTACGATATACCTTCCCGTCTTTCACTTCCTTTGGCTCACACGGGAAGCTGATTCTTATTGCATTTCTCGCAACAAGGGGACATTTACAAGGTGGATTGTTTCTTGCCTTCTCGAGGACCGTCGCTCAAAATTATTTTTCCCTGCTGCTCCGTCGTACTCTACTACGTCACTGCTTGTTAAGACGAGCGAGAATGTTTCCAGAAGCTGAACTTGAAGGAGATCAACTACCACCCTGCTTCCTGCGGAAGAGCTGTTGCACAACGCTAACCCCTCAGGATCTCAAGATCATGCAGAACATAGCCCACTTATAAAAGTTCATTTTCGGTACTACTATGCTTCAATTCGCCGCACAATATGTCTTGTTTTCCTTACGTCGTGGCAAGCTCACAAAGTTGGCAGCCCTGTCTCCGTTGTTTCCCTGTCCGCAGAATGATGCATCAGTCACCTTCAGTCACCAGGTTTTCTCAAAATGTTATTGTCTGTCTATAGATAACTCCGGATTGATGGTGAGCAGCACAATTAACTAAGTCATGGTTCTGCGCTTGATATTGAGATAGACATTAATAAGGATGTAAGGATGGGAGGTTTGCTGATCTTCAATCTTCTCTGCACCCGAGTAATTCTGCAGATAAGTAATGAGGTCTTATTCGCTGTTCACGAGCCCTTATTTAGGAGGTGGTTTTCGCTCTCAGCCGACGTTTCTACGTTCACTAAAGCAAGTTGTTTACCCTGTTGACGCTGATGGTATTGTCTTCCAGAACGGTTTGCAGAAGCCAGGAGAGACATGGAGGAATTGTCTATCATTTTTACTAAATTATTCATTTCTCAGTCAACGGTGCTTACCGAGACTTGTATGAATTTCGTGGTGAAGGAGTGCTTGCCATCACACGACTTCTAGAAATATTCATGTGTCTGAAGCAGGATACGGAGAGGTCAGTGGTCATAGAGAAACGTGGTAATGGCATTGCTGATTATCACCACAGGGTCACATAGCTATCACAGTATTCGGGGGGTACATAGCGTGTAGCTGTGACTGAGAGCTCTTTTTCTACTTCGGCCGCGCTCCATTGAGCTCAGACCTCTCAATTTCCTTAAA
The DNA here is from genome assembly GCA_013368315.1 of Tetrapyrgos nigripes. Classification (NCBI taxonomy): domain Eukaryota; kingdom Fungi; phylum Basidiomycota; class Agaricomycetes; order Agaricales; family Campanellaceae; genus Tetrapyrgos; species Tetrapyrgos nigripes. The sequence continues at coordinate 188,852 of JAACJM010000113.1, forward strand.
TATAAACTGCCTATTTTGCAAACACGTATTTGCTATCGTGTCGACTCGTGGCAGATGCTCCGTCTGCCCTCTGTCTACTTCGACTGCTCGAGCGCTCAAGACCAAAACTTCAGAGGTGCCACGGGTTTTCACAAGTTGCATGAAAGAAAGGTTTTCCTCAAATCACTGCAAAAACGTTCGAGTGATGATCGAAACCAGAAGCACTCGGACTGACGTGGTACGTCGTGTTGTCCACGCACCTGAAGTACAGGCGTCAACGCCCATAACTTCAACTTGAATGAGTCATTTTTTCTGCGTTTTATAAAGGTTCATCCCTTGGGTTATTACTACCTTGAATTCGAAACCCTAGCGATACAAGATGTTCCTTTTCGACTGGTTTTGGAGTGTACTCGCACAGCTCGGTAGTGTAGTCTCCATCTTTTCTCTCTCCACAAACTGATGCGTCAATCGGCAGGTCTCCTTAATAAAAATGCGAAAATTTTATTTCTAGGTCTCGACAATGCTGGGAAGACGGTGAGCTGTGGTATGCCACTCTAGCATGTTGATCCCTAAGCTCCTCAAGTTGCGCTAGACATTGCTTAACATGCTCAAGAATGGGAGACTTGCCGTTCTTCAGCCTACTTTGCATCCAAGTCAGTACAAAATGACATTTTTTCCAGAGCTTTGACGTTCATGTTCCTGCAGATAACGAAGTTTTGTCCATCGGAAACGTTAATTTCACAACTTTTGATCTTGGAGGGCATAAACAAGGTGCATCTTAACCTCACTCGCCTCTAGCTACCTCAATGACGTTTCTACATTTGCCACAGCACGGCGTTTATGGCGAGACTACTCCGCTGACGCCGATGGTATTGTTTTCCTAGTTGACTGTGCCGAACCAGAACGGTTTGCAGAAGCTAAGAGAGAGCTAGATGGTCTACTTTCCATGGAGGAATTGTCCATGATTCCTTTCCTTGTCCTGGGCAACAAGATAGACGCTGCCGGCGCTGTGAGCGAAGAGCGATTGAGGTTTGAGCTTGGTCTTTACCAGACCACTGGGAAGGTTCTTGACTTATTTATCTCTGCCGATTTTTATGCTCACTGTTCCGGATGGTTTCAGGATAAAGTGTTCCTTGAGAATATACGCCCTCTTGAATTATTCATGTGCTCTGTGGTACTCAAGCAGGGATACGGAGAAGGTCAGTGGTCACTGGAAAACCGAGAAAACTGCATCATTGACTATCACTACAGGATTTAGATGGCTCTCGCAATACGTATAACCACAGAGTGTATATATAATTACAGTTCAATAGAGTGTCCCAACTTGTAGTCCCTTTAGTAGCCTTTACAAACTTTACATACACCTTTTTTGGTAATACATGGTTCCGACCTGGCTACCGCAGGCCTTGCGTTCATTTCGACATGTTCTCCTTATCTCAATCCTCATTCGCATTGGCCTCATCCTGTACAGTGAATGGCACGATAGCCGATCGACAGTCAAGTACACTGACATAGACTATCGCGTGTTCAGTGACGCGGCCGACTTCCTTCTTCATCCGGGACCTGGAGATGTAAACGTAGCTCAGGGACCACTCAAGACGTTCTTAGGATGGAAATTTGAGGTCGGAGAGTGAGTATCTCGTTAACCACATTCATCAGCGAAGCTCAAGAGCCTTTCAGTCCTTATTCACGCGAAACATATCGATACACTCCATTGCTCGCACTGCTCGTCTCTCCCAACGTCTGGTTTCATCCTTCATTCGGCAAATATCTCTTTGCAATATGTGATATTATCAATGGAATTTTGATCTACCGGCTTCTTCTCGATATTATCCTTCCTTCCTTGCAGAATGGTGTCGAACCGCCCACTGCAACTACCAAAAAGCGCGAATCCCAGAGTCCGGGCCTCCAAAACATTTCCTATACGAAAGAACTAGCCACATTCATCAGTGCCATCCATCTTTTGAATCCTTTGGTCTTCTCAATATCTACTCGAGGTTCTTCGGAGAGCGTCCTCTCTTTGTTTGTCTTGTTGACCCTTTATGCCTCGCTGAAGGAACAATGGGGCCTTGCGGCCATTATGCTCGGTGTCAGCACTCACTGGAAGATATACCCGGTCATTTACGGTGCAGCTAGTGTCAGTGCCTTGACTGGGACGGTGACAGGGAAAAACTGTCTCATGTCATTGGTCAACATGAAGACGATGAAATTTGGGCTGCTGAGTGTTTTCACTTTCGCAACACTCAACACTGTGTGCTTTCTGATGTGTGTTTCTGTGTTTTACTTCAGTTGACTGCGACTGATGATAAAGGAGCAGCTGGGGACACCCTTTTCTTCACGAATCTTATTTGTACCATCTTCACCGTTTGGACCATCGTCATAATTTCTCTCCCTACTTCTACCTCACTTACTTGACATATCCGCCACTGTCACAGAATATCTCTGACATCGGTTCATCGTCTCTGTGGAGCCAACTGCTAAGATCACCTCTCACAAGTTTTCTTCCCCAAATGGTCTTAGCACTCATTGCTGGGCTGTACTTCGGTCGCAGAATTCGTGACTTACCTTTTGCCTGGTTCGTTCAAACTGCTGTATTTGTGAATTTCAACAAAGTGTGCACATCGCAGGTAAAGTCTTCCGTGTGTCTGTCTGTGTTGCACTTGCGCTTACCACGTACCCACAGTACTTCCTTTGGTATCTTCTTCTGCTTCCCCTCATCATACCACGCCTCCGCCTTTCTACTCGACAAGTATGTGTATATATCGGAGTATGGGTAGCTGTACAAGCACTATGGCTCGGCGAAGCATACCAACTCGAGTTCCTCGGGGAAAACGTGTTTCTGGGACTGTGGATGCGAGGATTATTATACGTTGTAGGCAATTGTTGGGTTTTAGCAGGATTAATGCAGAGCTACGTATAGAAGGATGCAAACTAATCTTACTGCTCTATTTCTCAAAACTGATTAATTCCCAAACGGATACACGATTATCTTTTGCACCTGCTACCAGCCACCGACTACGTCTCAATTTTTCATCCTCGGTCATATCCTCCTCGTCACTTTCAACGTTAGACACGTCACTTGACAACGTCCGGGCGAATTCAAGGGCTTGACAGCTGCTTTTGTGATATCTTAGAGTTCCCAGAGGCTTAAACGTTCTGGTCGAATAAAGTCGGACTCTGCAATGGTCTCCAATCTCAAGTCAAGCAGCCAAAAGATGGTGCACCTACTTTCCGTCCCAACCTCCCACAGCACAGATCCTGCCATCGTCCCGGAACGCGACGCAACCATTGCCTGGATGCTTCATTCGACGTACTGTACATGAAGTTTCCGGAGAAGCATTGGACTACAGGATAATAGTGAGATGTCAGTTGAAAGTAAAGAGGGATATTATGCAGACTGAAAGTTCATATCTGCCTATGAGATGATCCGCAGACACGGAAATTGCCAAGGAATTGTCTTTTGATACACGCATGGCCATGACTATTTCGTGTAAGGTGAGGTTACTTTTTCTAGAGCCTTGATGGCATACTTACTGGCTTCATTGTGTAGCTTCACACTCCATAGTGACTCCCAGCCTTGTCCTTCGACAGATTTTTCTTTTTCGGGCGTCGAGTACTCATAAAGAATGACATGTCCACTCTCATGAGCTACCAGTAGACGTAGCTGATGCGAGCAACTTGAGGATGAGGAAGAAGGGTTTGACGATGTCGTGTAGAGATGTAGAGACATAATGATACCTATGAAAGAATGCTGTCGTTGAAGTTTTCAGTTACACAAGTAAAAGTCTGAGAGTACCATGAACTCCTCGTCCGTTTGGCGCAGGACTCTGGGTCCGCTTGCCGACAGCTGCATGTAACCTTTCTTGAGAGGGCAATCTCCAAATATCCACCTGTCTGAATTAGAAGAGACAGCAATAGTCTGAGACAAGTATCTTCACCTCTGACGACTCGACCAAGTTGGGTAGAGCAATAAGAACTTCTGTTTGATTGGAAGAGCTCTCCGTTTGAGTATCTGAATCCGTGCGTACTGGTTGGGGCATTAAGGAGAAACGACAGTAGTTCAGCGAGTTGACATCCATTGAGTATCTCAAAGCTGGCTTCGGTTCAGCAAGAGAGGCGGATCCCATCAACCTAGGACTTTCGGAGACACGGACCCAGACATTCAGTTTGTTGTCCCTACCATGACTAGAATCACATAAGAGGCATAAGCATCAGAGACAAAATGAGAAACAGACCGACGGACGTGATGACACTATTCTCCCATTCCTCCACTCCGAGAATACCGTCGGAGTGTGCCTTCCAAGAGGTGATAGCTCGAAGAGACCTCGTGGAGGTAACTATGACCAGTCCTGAAGAGTCCGAAGAATATATCCTTTCATTGTCATCAGAAAAATGAAGTGCGGTGATTGGATTGGGATGAGAACGCAGTAGGTGTTTGGGAGAGGGAGGTTCCATTGATAGGCTTGTACAGCCACACCTGCAAACGGCATTTGCGGCAGCCTCACTGCCATCAAGCTCGTCACACTTCGTCCTCTTGTTTGCTTTGAAACCAAAACTACTCCACGGCCACCTGGAATGGAGATGATTTCTAAGGTTCAGTCAATGTGAAAGATTGCCGTCAAATGGATGATGCCGTGGAAGACAAATTTCAATGAACAGGTTCACGATGAAGGACCCCTGTGCCTTCCTCGAGCTCGAACATTCTTTAAATGATCTTCCATGGAGTATTATTACTAGGGACGATGTTCCGTTGACCACCGATCGTGACCACGCGACATCCCGGTCCGACTTGAAGTAGCTCGCCGCTAACAAACTTGTTCTCCTATGATGACCGTCGAGACCCCTAGCTCGCTGCCAATGTCCAGACTCATTTCCGGACGGGGTGTTCTCTTCGCCGTCAATTCGAGGGCATTTATTGTGGTTAGACCCTGGATCTCAGTAACTGACTGGCACCTCACAGTACTCTATACTTACGGCGAGACGTCGCAACGACTTGATGAGCCAGGACCCGGACCATATGCAGCAGCAACAAACGCGTCTCAATTCGAGAGGCGGAAAACTGGTATCTCAAATGGCCGCTTTGCTACAAATTGGCTACAAAATATACAGCTGAATATGACTCACGACTAGAATGAAAGCAAGTTGTCTCACATCCGTGGATGGGAAAGGCCGTCGTTAGCCTATTAGAAAATAATGCTAATATTATGCACAGAAGGCGCACAGTTTTACGACTTGTTGAACGAGAAAGTCTCAAGACATACCGCGCGAATTCGAAGATGGGAGAATAGGTTTCGCTGCGCAATCGTAAGTTTTTTTTGCTGCGGTTACAAGCCCACCCCACAGTGACATACTAACCGGTGCTATCCTTAAGGTATTATCTTAGCCTTTCAGAAACACTTACAGCACAGCTCGGATTGAATAATGAGATCTGCAGGGCGACGGTGAAGCAAGACTCTATCAGGATCAGCAATTATTTACATCTTTCAAATTGCCAGCGTGTTACCAGCACTGTGGCATTTGCTGTAGCAACACTTACTACTCTAAGTACATAGCGAGCGTACTGCGGCATACGGCTTAATGAGAATTTTCCGCGGAAGGAACTCCGAACCACAGGCTTGGATGTTTCAAAACGAAAACTTTCAACCACTTTGGATCTTTGATTGCTTGTTTCACGCCGTTGCTTCCTGACCATCATTTCTACTATTGCGCACCCTGTACGGGAAGGTCGAGATCATCGGCATAGGCCCAAGAGTCGTCAGGTAATTCGGAGTATGTGAGCAGACGCCCCGGCCTGTTGCGATATACAGAGGAGCAGGACCGACGGACCCGAGTCCGCGTCCCGAGTCAGCGACCGGACTGGTTTGTGTCTGGATCTTAATTTGAACCGGAGCAGTCCAAGAGGCTCGTACGTGAATCGTCATCTCTGCACAACAGTGGACCTCAGTGGACTGCACCCGAGTCCCGACTACTGATGGAGAACGGCCTCGTGGCCGAGGCGCCGGCTCTTGCACAAAACTACGTCCTAATTATAAGTACACTTGTCTTTGGCTTTGTATTCTTGCATACTACAGTGCTGCAGCAACTCGACGCAATTGATCTCGAAGTAGCGACGAACTAATAGGATTCGGAAAACATGAAGCACCAAAAACTTTCCTGACTGTATTCTTAATGATTTTTCCATATGTGCATAGCATGACCTCTGCAAGAACTTCTGCCCGTAGCTTTGCTAAGTCATAGCTGAAAGCCTCTGTGTGTGACTGTTATCCTTTTGAAAAGCTACACCGGCGGGTGATCTCGGACGAAAGAATATGACATGTATTATAAGACCAGAATGTCCTACTTCACTACGCCTTCATCTACTACTTGTTCGAAAATTGATCATCAGTAAGAAAATGAACTGGATACGTACATAGCTGTGGTTCATCTTATAGGATTCCAGCAAGAGGCTGCAAGACGGAGGAGGCGGAACACTGATGCCAAATTGACGAAAACATACCTAGAAGGGTGTACTATAGTCTCCCTAGGCAGGGTACCCTCGCTTATTTAGACATTGCGTCAAAGGAACGAGGACAGAGAGGAAGAGGAAGTCAAAATGAAAGGCAGAATTACGTTGAGAGAGGGGGGATTATAAAAGCTGAAGAGGGATCTATCTAGACGTTGAGGCCGGACTACGTGTGTAAAGCTGAAAAAATGCTGGGCCACTGCATGAAGAAACTTCAACTAGAAAGCAAGGCATCGACGCGTTGACGCGCCTGGGTTCCCACGGATCCGGGAACTGGATTAGCCGGAGGCCTGGAATTATTTACATGTGGACAAAAGAGTCCCCCAATTGAACTTGACCATGGGCATTTGACAAGGAAGGTGATACTCATATTTACGGTCGTAGAAAGATGCTATAATACAATAAGTGTACAGTCCTTCAATAAATCAAACATGCTTATCGGCTTTGCTCTTCACATCACCAGCTGTCTCGGAAACCTTCTCTGCTCCTGCCGACTTCGCATCTTCAGCCTTGCTTCGTCCCCATCCAAGCCAACTGAACCACCCAACCTTCGCCTGCTCTTCCTTGTGCTCTACCGAACTCCTTGCTTCATTATACAGATTTTCCGTCGAATCCTTAGCACCCTTCCGGTACTCGTTGAATTTGGCCTGTGTATCACTTGCCGCCTGCCTCGTCCTCGCCTCTGCATCGTGTATTGTCTTATCCGCTGAAGCCTTAAGCTCGTCATATTTGAGCTGCCCCTGCTTGACAGCATCATCTAATCGTGCCCTTCCCGAGTCTACCGCTTCCCTTGCCTTCTTCTTAGCCTCTTCTTCGTCAGCTTTTGCCTTGGCTTGCAAGCGGGTAGCCTCGTCTTGGTTATTGTAGTACCAGTACGCGCCTGCTGCAGCAGCTACAGCAACGGCACCAAACACCAGTGTGTTGCTGCTTTTTGGCTTTTTGACTTCAGGTCCTGGGTCTTGGAGGGATGCGTAGGATCGTTTGACCTGTCGAAACAAAATATCCATCGTGAGCCAAAATGGTCATACATTAGGTTGTTATCTAACTTACCCTTGCCCCTACGGCGAGGGATGGGGAGGAACGTTTGGCAACACGGACAGCTTGAGTACGAAACATGGTGGTGGTTATGGAGGAAGATGCGTTGTGCTTTTTAATTTAAGCTTTGCATGCCTTCAGGTGTATGACATAGTTCTGACGTAGGTGTAGGCTGGCGTCATCCTCCCTGTCATGTGGTCCACTTTCAGATCCTACCGTTCTATGACATTCATTGAGGAAACGTTCACCCAGGAACGCTACAGAAGACTAAGAATGTGAAGGCAATCGGCTCCAGGTGACGGTAGCGGATGAAAATCACAGGTGATGCGCCTGGCATTGGCCTTTCTTTGAATGTACAGTCAAAATTACTAGATGTGTATTCCAATAACCATTACGAACAATAAAAAAAACTGAAGAGTTTTGTATAGATATGTAGTAAGTACATGAGCGACTACACGAACGCTCAACGATGACAGACAGAGGAAAGAACCCAAACCAGTACCCGCTATACACTAAACTAGTTCTTTAATTTTCCGATCACCGACTCTGGTGCGTAGCGGGGAATGACCTGCATATGAGGATGAGCGGCCATTTTTCACTGCGGGTAAGAAGGAACCGACCTTAGGATCATGCAGCATGTTGAACTCTTCGGTAGCATCCCTACCAGCATAGAGCATGATAGCTTTTTCACCTCCAGGATGATCGGGCAAGAACTAAACAAACCATTTAGAAACCGACCAGCTGCGATACGAAACAGCAGAGCTTACTTTGGTAACGTCCAAAACTTGTCCATTAACGACAACCCAAATATCCTCCTTTGACTTGTGCTGGGCAACGTCGGCCATGGTGTATTCCTTCTGTCCCCCAGAGGAAGCAGAACCTTGCTGTGAGGGTGACGAAGATGGAGGAGGTACGGAGGATCCACCAGACAACTGTCCAGCAATTGCGCCAAGACGTCCGCCAGCCTTGATGATAGCCTGACTTGCTGACTGCAAAAGGTAGGCAGCTGCCGAGTCCCCGGAGACACGACCAAACACAACACATCCCAATAGAGAGCTACCACCGAGACGATTAGCACCATGCACACCACCGGCAACTTCGCCAGCGGCAAAGAGACCAGGAACGGGTTTTCCGTTCGTGCCAATAACGCGCGACTCGGCATCGATCTCAAGGCCACCCATGGTATAGTGCAGCACTGGAGTCATGATGGCGACATGGAAGAAGTCATCGAAAGACCATTCACCAGAGAAGAACTGGGAAGAAAAAAATGAGTCTCCAAACTATCATGACACCGTAATGCCCAAGTACCTTCTTGCCGAAAGGATCCTTCTTCGTTCGTACGGATTGATTGTAGTCCTCGAAAGTCTTTCTTAGTTTGGCAGCGGGAATACCCATCTCCTTAGCGAGTGCTTCCCCAGAGTCGAAACGCTTCATGAGACCACGGCCAACATAGTGCTTGCAGTGCCATTCAATCTCCTTCGACGCACGGCCGTTGAGGACGAGACGAATTGGGTACTAGACGAAATGAGCATCGGAAGGGGAATAAGTACGAATAGAAATCAAACATACCTTGCCGTTCTCCCACATCTTTCCTGTGACATAGTCACGATGCTGCAGTTCATCTACGAATCGGGATCCAGTGTTGTCGAGCAGTAGACCACCAACACCACGCAATGCTTCGGCAGCCAAGAACTTGACTTTGGCATTGGGTTCGTTGGGGTCGACCAAACCAGTCGGGTGCACTTGCACCTTTTCGAGATCAACTGCGCTAGCACCAATGGCCATGGCCATCTTCTGTCCATCACCGGTACAGTGGTCTCCGTTGGTTGTGGGAAGTTCGTAGTACTCGGGCCGGTGCTTCTTCAGTAGTGAGTTCGGTGTAAAATCAGCCGCGTAGCCACCAGTAGCGAGAATCACAGGACCGTGAAGAGTGGACGTCTTGCCGTTCTGCTCGTATTCGACACCGCTAACACCAGTCTCATCCTTGATGAGTTTAGTTACACGAGCCTTCTTGAGAATCTTGACACGGTCAGGCTGGGAAACAGCGAGATCTTCGAGGCGCTCCATTTGAGCATACGTGATAACCTGCGATAAGGAAAGGAGATCAATGGGGGCAAGACAGACATTCGAATCTGACAAACCATTCCAGGAAATTGAGCGTTTCCTCTGTGCGTACGCGGTTGACTGTGTCCACCGAGACGCGCAACCTTGGACAGGTCCAGACCGAACTTGGCTTGCAGCCAGTTGACAGCATCGCCCGAACGGCCGGTCAACACGTGAATGAGATCGTCTCGGGCGAGGTCTCGAGCCTACAGTGAGGAATGAGACAGCGTCCGCAAGAAGAGGAGATCCCGCCACGTACGGATTTCTTTGTATCCTCGAAGAAGATTTTGGCATTGTCTGGGATAGATTGCTCCTGCTGAGTTTGAGTACCAGCACCGTTGATACCAGAGGTTGCTTTGGTGGAGTTACCGCCCATGAAACTGTAAAGTGAGATGAGCGGGCAACAGCGGTGATGGAGATGAAACCAACCCTTGTTTGTCGAGGAGGACGACATTTGCGCCTCGCTCAAGAAGAGTGTGAGCAGCAGAGAGACCGGCGAGACCACCACCAACGACGATGACAGACATGACAATACGGATATAAGGAGAGGAACGTCTTTTTTCGGTTGTGGAAGTGGCTTTAAAGGGAGCTTAAATAGCCAATCAAAGTGGTTTTAAAGGGAGCTCAAAATACATGTGATTTTATCTTTACCTGACCCCGCGCCGACCGGAAGCCTCCGGAAGCGGTCGTTCATAGCACCTGCTGAAGCGAGTTTTGACAAATTCTCGTATTCATGTGCAAAGCACACCCCGGATGGTATTCTAGTTTGATGAGGTACACGACTCTAAATACTCTCTTCCAACTTGCCCTTCAAGGCTTCGCAACTTTTTACAACGATTTCATCCATACTCAGTTGCGTTGCATCTATAAGCACCAAACCCCTGACCGTGTCAGTCGGCACTCCACGCTCAACATCACCATCCTGGAAGACTCCGTGGTGCGCTTCAACGTACGCAGGCCATACAATTTGTTCCCAATAATGCGGAGGATCACGCCAGAGCGAGCCCTCTGGATCGGATTGAACTCCGTTATGCAAGCATGGACGGAATGTGCAAGGAAATAAGGGATGCCGAACGGAAAGATCGGTTAATGGCGCAAGAATGGAGTTAGAGGGGTTGAACGAGATTGCGGAGGAGGAATAGAGTCAGTACTTTGCCAGAATGGCAGAGAAGCTTTTCCCTACCTGCGGTATGGTACCCATGTCGTTCATGTCTTCTTTGTTGCAGAATATCATGGGGCACGCGAAGAAAAATGCGAGCATCCAGCTGTTCGATCACTTCCTGCAAAGAGTAAGCATAGAAATGGCTGATCAGTGGCGAACACGAACCGGATGCCAATACAGCAAAAATCCGTCTACCAAACCCCAGACTATAGTTTCACCCTTTTCTTGTACTTGTTTCTGAAGACTTTGAAATGTCTTTGCCCAATGCTCTCTAATTTGTTCGTCTAACTGCACTTGTTTCTGCACATTCAAATGATCATGGCTACGATGATCTGGAGGTATTATTCCAGTCTCTTTGACTTGGCGAAGAAAAGTAACCAGACGCAGCCAGTCGATAGCACCGGCAGGAGCATCCCAGTCTTGCACCTGTTTGAGAGAAAGTAACGTAAGATCTGAATGAAAACGATCAAGGCGTATTACAAACCTGGTGTACAGGATGAACAGGCACGAGCTCTTGTGGCTAGCAAACTTTCAAGATCTCTGGGGGCACGGAAAAGTAACGGAAATCGTACAGGAGCAAAATCCTGTATTTCTGTCTGAGATTCAAGGATGGAATCGAGTAGAGCAAAGACATACATCTTGATGAATAATGACACTGTTGGGCAAAATGCGTAGAAGATGTTTAGCAAGAGTAGTTTTGCCAGAGCAAGTAGCACCCCTAAGGGATGTAAATTGAGGGCAGAAAATATGAGTCCACGGAGACATACCCTACGCCAACCAGAACGACTCGGGTTTTGGTGTTCGAAGTCTGTATCATTCCAAGGGATTCCAGGATAGTTCTTCTAAGTGGCTCTCTAGTATCTCTATGTTCACAGTTGAAAGAATTCTAGGACAAGTTTGGGTCGATGATAAAGTGGAAACGAGATTAGATAATAGATAAGTGTGTTATTCTTTTCTACTTCCATGCCATCTCAGGCAGTGTCACGAGCTACAGGATGAGCGCTATAGCTACTCTTCTTAACTCCATCCTCCAGGATGCTTGTGCTGGAACAAAGTACAGCAGGGTAGGCCGTTTATAGGTGATACAGAGACTACAATTTCTGAATAATTGCGAGTACAGACTCTCAGACTCGAGTTTGCCTGTAATCCACATCGGTGAGCACTTGAGTCTGTGTATCTTCCTTCAGTTTTCAATCTTTTTACAGTTCGGTATACACGGGATCCATCTCTGACTTCTACGGCCGATGATGATGGAGCAAACGGTTCACAAGAGGCCACTGTGCTCACTTTGTCACCTTCCTTAAATGCTACAGAAGGCTTCCGAATAGAACAGGATGATACGCCTGCTAGCCCTTCTAGCAACCGACCTTTTGAGTATCCTGTTTACCCCGAAGAACCTGGACTCGATAACCTTCCGCTTGCACCTGAATCATTGGATTATGCTCATAGCGACCTGCCTTGGCAGGTGTCAACGCAAGGAGCTCTCCTCCCATGCGTAACAGCTCTCGACCATATTAGAGCAAACGGATTAGAGGAGTTCTGTGATCCGGTTCATTTCAGCCTGCTATGGGAGAGCATCTTGAATTACTTCTTCCCCACAAGTGAAGGTTTTACTGTGACGCAGGCTTACCCCAACAGCTCTGCTAGCAGCCCTTACCAATCTGGCGATTCCGATACAGCTTCTATCTGCTTCATCTGCTATCACAAACCTAGATCGGGCATGTATCGACTCGAGTCGTTCTCCTCTGATGAACGAGGCCCTCCGCTTGCTCTTATACGGCTATTCTCCCCTCTTGACTTTCACAATGTGCATCTTCGGGATACAGCGGAACAGTATGTACAGAATCAACTCGACAATTTCTCCCCCTTCAGCGATTATAGTAATGTGCTGGCCATCTCTGCCATGGGTAAAGCGTGGCGTGGATGGACGAAGGATATTTCGTATCGTGATGAAGAAGATGGACAAGCTTCTTCCTCCGCCTACATGGATTGTCCGTGGATGGAGGATGTGACGAGCGAGCCTGGCTGGGACATGCTGCGTGTCTTGGTTGACAGTGTCACGGCGCAAACTCAGAGTGGTGAGCACTCCTTATGCTGAGTGAACACTTCTACATACTGAACGCGACTAGTTGAAACTTCACGTCATCGTCAAAGCCGTCGGTCTGTTAGAAATTGGGATTTACAGGATGGAATTTTTTGACACCAACTTCCCTGTACTGCCTTGTATTATACATGTACACTTGCTACTTACATTGAATCAGCGCGCGGTGAGCGCGGGTCTGGATATGCTTGGCGCTACTGTACGACTCTATCAACTGACGCTGAAGCTACGAGCCTCTTTGTCCGCCCCGAATGACTCGTGAGCCAATCCGCCACGCGCATGATTCTGCGGACGCGAATACAGCATCAGATGATAGCGATAGCTCTCACTTACACGCCGAAGGCGGACGACACAAACTCTCCAGTTCAGTGTCTAGCCTAGCATCCAGCCTCCACCAACACGTCCAAGAGCACGTCCATCACCACCACCACCGCCAGCACAGCGCCTCGTCTCACAGTTCGAGACACAAGAAGAATACCCACAAGAAGCACAAATCATACATCTCTGCTGCTGCTGCTCGTCATCTTGCCCTCGCCATCCTGATTGGTTACTTGCAAGACTTCTGGACTTGGCTATCCAACTTCAGCATAATGCCTTCCGCCGAAACACCCCCCGTCAGTGCTACAGAACGCTCTTCGCTCCTTTCTCGTATCCATTCTCACCATTCTTCACCTCAAACCAACCCACCGAACCCGAAAACACGTTCGGTCGTTTGGTCTGCACTCACGACTTTCACAGTAGCCGCTTTGATAGTCCTGTTGTTCTTCCGTGATTCGCTTCCCGACATGTGGAAGTTGAGCCCATTGTTGGGAGGCAACCCGAAGGATCCGATGCTAGCTGCTCTAGGGATACTGGATAAAGCGCCTGTTATTGTGAGTTTTCCATACTTATTATTGGTGCAACGTTCCGCTAATTCTTGCTCCATATCCAGGATGGACATATTGACCTTCCGATAGTTGTTCGTTATGCATACGCCAACAACGTTTCTGCGACTGATATGAATTCTATGCCGATGCACGTTGACATACCGCGTCTGAGAGAGGGCAAGGTCGGGGGGTTCTTCTGGTATGAAAGGAATTGTACGTCTTGCTTTCACATTACAAATCTCACCTTGCAGGTCCGTATACGTAAACTGTGCAAAACCAGAAGATGAAGGAGAGGATTTTCTGAAAGCGACTTGGAGAGTCAGGTTCGTGTCTGGGGATCTACTTATGTCAATCCCAATTCTTATTGTGAACCTACAGAGATACCCTTGAACAAATCGATGTTTCCAAACTATTGATTGACAAGTATTCAGATGTAGGTGAATTCGACTCACCATACGTATCCAGGAAGCTCAGCAGATCTCGACAGACATTCCAGCTTGCGTTAGGCTCACAAGACATCAAGTCGGCCATCTTCAACGGCAAAATAGCCAGTCTTCTCGGTGTGGAAGGGTCCGTTTCTCATCCTTTTATTTTAATTTCCTGATCTGTCCTCGTACTTGAACTGATTCTAGTAATGTATTATCTGCAGTGGGCACCAGCTAGGAAATTCCATCGCTGTTCTACGCCAATACCATGCTCTGGGAGTCAGATACGTCACATTAACACACACATGCCACAACGCTTTTGCCGATTCTTGTGGCTATGAACCAGGTAAAGAGCCTCTTCATGGTGGTCTTAGGTGAGTTACGGTGCATCATCTTCACTTTTGTACTAGCTGGATTACGGCTGTATTCAGCTGGACCAGTTTCCTATGAAACAGTGCATGCATACCGATGCGTACATGTTTACGACGATCTTCGTGGCTGCCCGCTGACCGTTTATGCGTATACTGATAGTGAACATTTATAGTTCTCTGGGCATGGCTCTTATTGACGAAATGAACCGACTCGGGGTACTTGTGGACCTATCCCACACTTCGGATGCGACTGCAACTCAAGCTTTGTTGCATTCTAAAGCACCCGTCATATGGTCGCACTCCTCTGCGAGAGCGGTTCACGACGTCCCTCGTAACGTTCCTGACTCAGTACTCCGGCTTGTAGGAACCGGTGAAGGCCAGAAGGACGGGGTGGTGATGGTGTGTCGTTTTCCTCCCACTTCATACCATGTGTTAATCATATATGTATCAGGTTAATTTTGCGCCCCAATTCGTTGCTCCAGAAGGGGAAGCAGACGTAAAAGCTGTCGCTGATCATGTTGTCCACATCGCCAACATTACGGGAAAGAAGCAGTCAGTGTCTCTCGTCTCCCCCTATGTGTAAACGTCCGCTAATTTATTCCTCGTCAATGATCAGTGTGGGCTTGGGTAGTGATTATGATGGGATCTCCAGCACGCCATCTGGACTTGAGGACGTGTCAAAGTACCCTGCATTGGTAAGCTCATTGAAGAGGCATCACCTCAGTCGTGTTACCAACGGAATTGACTTGTGAATTCAGGTCGCTGAACTTTACCGTCGTGGCTGGAACAAATATGAACTAGCAGGATTGACTGGCGGCAATCTTCTGCGTGTGTTTGAAGAAGTGGAGGAAGTATCAAGGAAGCTGAAAGCAGAAGGCATGCTGCCTATATTTGATCTGTATGACAAACGGCCAGATTTACCGGTGAAATTGTAGCGTATAAAGAAGCTTCGGGTATGTCGATGTGGATCCACTGTAATTATGAAGTCAATATATTGATTTTCCAGGTGCCTATGTTTACAGATGAATTTACAGCCTCTTTACCTCTATCATGACGAGCGATTTGTGGCAGACTTGATGTGTAGTGGACTGTGAGATGTGGCTGCCTACGTGGCAGCAGTTTTCATAATGCTGGCACCATATAGTTGCCTGCACAGGTACTCTTAGACCTAACTCTTGCGAGACTGCCTTCGGAACTGCAATAAATAATGTTTCTCTTCAGTGTCCAATCCATTTACCGTCTTTCCTTTAAATCCAGAATTTGGAGTTTGGTTTCCCCGGCCTGGTGCCTTTGGAAACTTAGGAGGACAAGGACTTGCGTACGCTCCTTCTCTACATTCATTAATCTGCTATGCCCTCGGTATGTCTGTCCATCAAAGCTGACAGGCCCCAATTATTGATCAGTTCATAGGTGGTCTTTCGGAGCGAACTGCCCAGGTCAATAGCACGTAGGGCAGAAGCACTATCTCATGATGCCTACGTCGTCACTGTTGCTGTTAGCACCATAGGGGGCCTTGCCCTAGGGCTTGCTCTACTGCTGATGGTGGTCAAATTTGTCAAAAACCGTCCGGTCGAAGTTCTAGTTGAAGACGACCATGTCTGCTTTTTGTCGCCTGTGTCTCCCGACAATTACGAGAAGACTAAATCTGTCCCTCAGTCAATCCGACTTGGACTATCACAAACTCTTTCACCGCCTCCGCCTGTTTACGTTGCAGGCTCTCACTTGACGACGCCGCACTTACCCAGACTCATAATTCCTGAAATCTCCTTCAATCGTTCCCGACGGTCACAAAGCGACAAGACTCCGAGGTTCAGGATTAAAAGAGTTCCTGTTCCGAGACTCTCCCAATTGCCCCCTACTCCATTATCCAGGACTCCCAAGTTTGTAAAGAGAATGAGCCGAAATTTCAGGGGAGGTCTTCCTAGTAGTGTACGTCCCATCAAAGGCCAAGACGCTGATAAGACTCGCAGCTACTTAGTGTAGGATCAAAGCTGTACATTCTTTTTTTGCGTCCCATTTCGGGCAGAGGTCCGTCGGGGCGGGAAGCTGAAATCTATTTATTGCTTTCCGGCGGCGTCATACAACCTCATACAACTCTGTATTATCTCTTTATTTAACCGGCTCAAAGGCTACGCAATATCGAGGTACATAGGGCACCCTGGATTCGGTTCAGCTCAATTTAACTGGTTCATTACTTGGTTCGCTTGATTGGTGATGATCGACAACAGCTCAAAACCAATCTCACCGTATACATCGAGATGGTCATCCAGCTTATTTTAAAGTAATCGTGGAAGAACAGCGACTAATCACTCTATGTAGAGGAGCATTAACGTTTCATGACTCAAGAGTCATTTATCCTTACCCAACAAAGCATAGAAACTAGATGATCTCATCCTTAGGCCAGAGCAGCTTTCGCCACGACTATGGATCGGCAAGTAAATAACCTCGTCAGCCTCGAGTCGCATGGCAAAGTCCATGGAGAACTCGCAGATTTAGAGGTCTTGATTTTCCCGAGGGGACGGCCAATTCATACTTCCAAGATCTGAATTGTGAGTACATCGCGCAACACTTATGGAGTAACAAGCATATCAGTCTTCGTCCATATCCTCGCCTCTCGTCTTCGCCTTTTCTACCCGCTCCTTCATGACGTTCTTGGCGGTCTCCTTCGCAGGCTCGAGTTTGCCGGCTTTTGCAAGTGCCACTAGCAGATTATACACCAATCCGATGTGATTGTGTCTGCGCAGGCTGTTCTCGAACTGGTGAAGATATAAAATTGAAAGAATGGACATTAGAAACCGTGACAAGGAAAAGAGCGAAGTACACACCGCCCAACGCTCTCGCTTTGAATTCTCGTTGGCTATCCTGACAACCAGCTCAGCAGCCTCGGATTGTTTTCCAGCTGATTGCAAAGCATTTAATTCAGATTCGAGGGTTGAAAGTGGGTCATCTCGGACAGCAAGGAGGCTAAACTCCAACTATGACAAACCATGAAACGAGCGGAGATGTATCTGGTAGAAAATAACGCACAGCACCGGTGGGATAAGTTGCTATTCGATTCTCAATTACTTCACTTTGTAGACTAGGTGAGTCGGAGATAATGATATAATTCAGAGAACGAACCGTGCACGGCTTAGCCATCCTTCCCCAGATTCGTCGTACACTCCGTGTTTTACAGCGTGAGGTTTTAAACCATCGAGTTCGTAGATGGAGCCCATCACTGGAAGATAGACAACAAAATGATAGGCGTCCTCGGACCTCTTGGGTAGTCCGAGGCCATCTAGTGATATCGCGCTAGGAGGTGAAAGGGAATTGTGGGCCTCCCGGAGCCAGTCAGCACTGGTGATAACAAGACCCCGGGTTTGAGGGTCCATCCCTGTCGTAAAAGTCATAAGCTCTTCAAGCTGTGGACCTTTCTTGAGAGAAGGAATGTTGCCAAGAGCGTTGAGAACGGCCAGGGTGGCACAAGCGTTGTTCACTACTTGATGTGCGAAGAAGCCCGGAAAATCGGGATCATACGTTCCTGCGACAGCATTTTCGGGGGTAGGAATCCATTTGAAGAGAAATATAAGTGCATGCAGAGGCTGGAGTGCTGCGAGAGATTCAGAGTCTAGAGAATAGAGGTCGTCGACTATGAGTGGGACACCCAAAGTTTGGAGAAGGGCGCTGTACAGATAAGATTAAGCACGCGTCTGAATGGAAAGAGAACAAAACAGACGTGAAGACACCAGGATCTGATTCAGTTAGTTGCCAGCCACTGGAGTCGTCGTCACCAGACATTTTGGATTTTGGAGAGGTTTTAAATGAAGAAGACGCGTCCTTCTTGTTGATCCAAAGCTTTTCAAACAAACAGCTGCTCTTGCAACTGTGCAGCCACAATGCCTGATACTCCCTTGACGCCAGGCACTGATCCCAAGGCTGCAAATCGAGCTCGTTTCGAACTCGAACTCGAATTTGTTCAAGCCTTGGCAAACCCGTTTTACATTCATTCGCTGGCTCAGCAGAACATCCTGGAGCAACCATCTTTCATCAACTTCCTCAAGTATTTATTGTACTGGAAAGAGAAGGATTACGCCCGCTTTGTCCAGTAGGTCAAAGACTGTACTGAATCGCAAGCTTACTTATGGGAACAAGCTACCCGCATGCCCTTCACCATCTTGAACTCCTGCAACATGCCGAATTTCGTGCCATCATGAAGAAAGACGAGTTTTTCAGGGAATATCTTCACCAGCAACAATTTGATCACTGGCGAACATGGTCAGTTCTTTTTTGTCAGTTTTGAATCTAATAGCTTGATCGTCTTAAATCTTTCCGTTTTTCCGCTACAGGCGTGATCCCGCTCATCTCAATGCAAGCGGCGTGGACTCGGATGTTCCTGAAGCAAAGAGCCAGGACGGGTGAGATTCAAAAGGTTGCCAGTATGGTGGGACTTAGCTCTAGATCTTGTTTTCGAGATGCATACAGACCCTAGTAGATATGCTAAGCATATACACACTAAACTTGATGAAGAAAGTGATTCACTACTGCGCAGCGGGAACTTCGCGGGAAGTTATGCTTGAGTATCCGGCGTCGGCCAATTAGAATTAGGGTTAGGGTAGTTGCGAACTGTACAACTTCCATGGGACCTCCATCACGAAATGGTACGCTGGCCGAACCACTGAACTCTTCCTCCTACTCCGCTCGATATCCTGAGAATGGTGTCGTGTACTCCGCGCCCGACACAAACGGCCCCACTGCCTCAGTTGAAGAAAAAAAGAGGCTCTGGTGGAGGAATGCAGTCATAAATTTGCTGTTTATTGGTTCGTGGTCAGTTTTCGCGGTTCACTGTTACTTGGCTTGAGCTCGATAGGTGCTTCTAATTCATTGCTAATGGATAGCTTCTCTACAGGTTTGGCTTTGCGACTGTTCTTTCCCTGTACAACAAATGGATGTTCTCTGACACACACTACAATTTCTCCTTTCCACTCTTCGTGACAACTCTACACATGGTTGTGCAGTTTCTGATGGCTGCACTTGTCCGTAATCTATGGCCTAGAAGATTTCGTCCTGAAGCAAAACCCACACCTGCGGATTATGGGTGAGCTATCCGAGTTGGATTTCACAGCAGTCCGCAACACTGCTGTATTCTTTGCTTGTGCGACTGCGCAGAAGCTTTGGATAATAATCACAGACTGACAATAACATTGTATTCGTTTCAGGACAAAGGCCGTTCCAACTGCGATTACAACCAGCCTGGATATCGGTCTTTCCAATCTCTCATTGAAAACCATATCATTATCATTCTATAGTACGTCGTAATATACCCGGCACTGATCTCTCCTGCTCATGAGAAACCAATAATGTTAACGTGCAGCTATGGTCAAATCCTCCTCTTTAATTTTTGTACTGCTCTTTGCGTTCCTTTTTCACTTAGAACGTTTTTCGTGGCAGCTAGTCGCAGTAATCTTCCTGATATGCGCTGGAGTTCTTCTCATGGTTGCTACAGAAACTCACTTCATTTTGGGGGGTTTCGTATTGGTGCTGAGTGCTAGCGGGCTCGGGGGCTTGCGGTGGGCACTTACTCAGCTATTGCTTCAGAATAAGAAGATGGGAATGGACAACCCTGCTGCCACGGTGTTCTGGTTGAGTCCTGTTATGGCGGTAACTCTATTTATTATCAGCGCCATTGTCGAGGATTGGGGTGCATTGTTCAAGAGTGACTTCTTCTCAAGCTTTGGGCAGACCCTGGCGACTATACTGCTTCTAGTCGCTCCTGGAGTTCTGGCTTTTTGTATGGTCATCAGCGAATTCTAGTAAGTCACTACGTACAACTGTCCGAAGCGGTGGGTGTTTAACAACGATTCAGTATAATTCAGCGCGCAGGGGTTGTGCCGATGTCCATTGCAGGAATAGCAAAAGAAGGTGAGAGCAGCATTCTAACAACTGGGCTTGTCTTCCGTCTCCGTCTTACCTTCATTCGACTAGTAACCACCATTACGATATCCTCTTGGTTCTTTGGTGACGAGCTGACTCCCCTGAATATTACCGGGGTTGCCATCACTTTTTGTGGTAGGATCTTCGGCCAACTGCGTCATCCTTTGCACATCCTCTGATAATCCTGAGCATAGGTATTGCGCTGTTTGCCTATCACAAGTATCGCAAGTCCCTGCAATCAACAGTGCCACTAGATGGTCATGGAAATCCCATGGCTGATGGCTTGGACGACGTTGTTGAGCTGGATGAAACGATGCGTTTGACTTTGCGGCGCGATAGTGAGGAGTACTCTGTGAGTTTCAGAAAATTAATTTGCGCGTGGCACTGGACATGTACTGACGATGGAGTGCATTGTTTTGCACAGGACAATGAGTCAAGGTACCCACGCGTCCTGTTTTCCGCCGACGAGATTACAGAGGGACGTCTGAAGGAAAGCTCCGGTGATACCGGTGAGCCAGACGGGCTGGCTCAAGTTGGGACAAGTAGAATATAATGTACCTGAGAGACAGTCAAGGCTGTGCCCCGGTCCAGAGTTGATGACTAGACTGGTTCGGTGTAATAATTTGGCGAATTGATGCAACGCGATGTTTCGTGGGCATGTGGTGCCGTGTAAGCGAAAAGGGACAAGTCGCCAGCCCTAAGCGGAGGGAGGCGTCAATCATAAGCAGAGTTGTGGGAAAAGATCCGAAATCGGTCCAAGACTATTTTTTGTCACTGTCAGGCTGAGGATTTGCTATATAGGCCACCCGTGACTGGCGGACATATAAGCCCTCTGTTACCATCCACTATCGAACAATGGACTCTGATTCTTTCCAATTTATCATCGAGTCTCCCCAGCACACGCAGGGCCACAAGAAGCGTCCCCGTCTCGTCACGTCCTGTGATAACTGGTGAGTGGCGCACAACCCCCATCAGGCCAAGTCCCCGACTCATACGTTCATAAAGTCGTCTCAAGAAGATCAAGTGTCTCCAGCCCTCTCCAGAAACGAAATGCGAGGCCTGCAAGACTGCCAAGATTCCATGTCGTTTCCGTGATCGAGAGCGTTATTTCGCTGAGCGAAGTCGCGCTATTTCTGGGCCTAGTTCGTCTCCAAACTACGTCAATGAAATGCAGAGGTGCGTCCCAAAAGCTTCTTCAGTCCTTCAGCTAATTTGTCCTCTAGAAATGCCAATACTGCTCCCCTCGAAGGCTTTTCGGTAGCATCTCCTCCTTCCAGTCGCTCGTCTTCATCTTACACTTCGCGTTCTCCAAAGCCCAGTGGAATTGTGGCTCCCGACGACAGTGCCAGTGTGCGCTACGCACCCTATGGTTCAGAAACACGCCGTTCAGTAGATTATTCACATCGGTATGCTGCACTTTCCTTCATCGCGTTCGCCACTCATTTTCTTTGTCTCAGTGCTTCCTATAGCAACTCATCAGCACGTCAAAGCCCTCTAAGTTACGGTTCTGTATCTCCTAGCCCTGCGCCTATGATGCACCACCATCACCACTCTCGTTCATCTTCTGGACCCCGCCAAAGTTCTATATTCGATCCTGACAATAACCAATTTCCTAATTTTCAATTTATGAGCCAATTTATTACACTATTCTTTCAACATCTGGGGAATGAGTATCCCTTTATCGTGTATGAAGACGTTTGGTCCGATTTCATGGAACGCCGACTTTCAGCACCGATGGCAAATAGCATAGCTGCGTTGGCTGTCCAGTAAGTCTCAGCCCGACCATTATGACTCTATTTTCCACTTACACAGCTTACAGATACTCTGTCCTACCCGAACTGACCGTGCGAGGGCCGCATAATGTAGCCGAGGCTTATGTTGAGTGTGCTAGGGTGTGTTTCATGTCACCATTGCAGCCAAGATTTCTAATCGACTCTGTGTTCCGTCAGAATGCAATAAGCCCTGTAGCGCACATCCCCAGTGTGGATACCATGCATGCTTGCATGTTGCTGGCTTGGTACGAATATAGGCTGGGCAGGTATTCTGGTAAGTTTTGTGTCAGCGCCCATGTTCCGGTTTTCCCTAACTGTATGGTACAGCATTCCGTGATCTCGCAACAACAATCTCTAGGCTCTCGACTCAGCTTGGTTTCACCGCTCCTCACGGAGGTCTCATAACTACACAAGACGGCGAAAGAAGAAAGTGGACGCTCAAAGGCTTGTACAGTATAAACATGACTCTTGCGAACCGTGAGTGTCCCTTTTTAGGATAATGACTCGGTTCACTGACTCGGATTGTCGTCACAGCACCTCGACAATAGACGTATTCTGGTAATAGGATATGTATAATCTCTTGGTCATTGATTTACACTACATTTACCATTATTAATATCATCTAATAGCATCGCGATCCTGTATTTTATCCACTCTCAAGTAGCATGCCTGACAGTGAATAGAGCTGTGCTCGGTCAGAAATAATATTGTGCAATGCTCAGCAAGTATACGCGTCCTGTACATTTAATGAATGCTCTAATTGCAGTCCGCTGGGATTGGGGAGATTACTTATCCTTGAGAGGTGATCGGCGCGAATATATGGAAGAACTTCTTTCGTGTCCACGTCTATCATGAGCTCTAAATGGGTTCGAGAAGGACGAAGAAGGGGGCTCGGTCCGTGTAGGTCCTTGCCTATCTTGCACGTGATGGTGCAGATGTATACCTAAGTATATCACCCGAGCCGGAGATTTGTCTGGACAGGACATCCTGCCTACCAACTTAATTCACACCAATGGCAGCTGTATCTGCTAGTTCCTGACATTTATGAATGCACTTTCAGTCACAGCATCAAAAATCGCCACTGTCGCCTCTATTCACACACTTGTCAATGTAGACCACTTTGGCCAGATGAGCTTTAAGTTTGAGGTCCTTCTCTGTACTATCATCTCTAGTCCGTCCTCACTGTGAATTTCTTCGCTGTACTGGCCTGTGGCCTCCGTCTCTCTTTCTCATGCTTGGTCCTTTCGACGAAAGGTCTTTGACGCTGGATGATCGGTCTTACAAGTTGACCGCCTATCTGCGCGTCAGTTCTTTGGCCGTTGCTCTATACGAGTATGTTTTCGCCCTCAACGCCATATCCACCTCGATTGAACTGTTTTTAGCTTCATCTCGACCCTTCCGTCGTCCTGGAGATTCTACAAAGAGCAATGGGATGCCCCGCGCCTAACGTGAGTGCCTAGCCCATAGATGATAAACTAGTCTAATCTACCTGCAGAGTGTCTTTCATCTTATTTTTTCTCATTCAGTAAACCAATCTGCTCTCTCTCCAAGTCGAAAGACATTCATCGTGTTATCCTCCAGATTTATTAGTATAGCAGCTCTGACTATTTCGAACGTCGGCTTTTTTTATTCACACTTTACGGAGACGTCGTGCCATCACTTCTATCTTCTGCCTTTGATCTTCAAAGGTATCCCTCATGAATCTGCTGGGCGTCGGGACTGCTGACTTACTGGCCGTGAACTATCCAGTGCTTCAAGCCATGGTATCACAGGCAATCCTCGGGTTCCGGTATGGCCTAGATTCCCAGTTGCATCAATCCTTTCTGAGCAACAATACAGTTCTTTCAACTTGTCACGGCGCTCGCAAAGGATTAGCGTCCTCCTTGCAAGTTTCTATGTGGGCGCATGTACAGTAAGTATAGAGACGTTTCACATGACCGTAATATGTCTTAATGTGCTTGAATTGGCAGCTGGAATGGATTACAACCCTCTACAACCGGCAGCGTAAATTTCCGTTCCTTGCTTTTATTTATATTTGCGTCGTCTGACACATTCTATGCAGCCGTCGTGGATCCTAAATATGTGAGTTTTTATCCGATGCTACTGTATCAGCTGAATAATCGTCTACTAGGGAAAGTAGGTCTTTTCTCGACTTCTGTTGGTAAGGGTCGTTGAGCGCAGCGATCTTTAGTTGCCGGGCGGTTCTTGAAAATCTCTACTTCGGGGCGTGGATATACTACGTCGTGGCTATGGTGGGGTTTTTTCTTTTTAGGTCCAAAAGTCGAACAATTCACCATGTTTATTACAATCCCGTTCTCAAGATTTACGACCTGTTTACAACCTCAATTGCTATTACCTATTTATTGAAACATAAATTATCCACTCCTACTACTTCTTTGTAAGTTTCTTCGTTTTCCGAAGCTCACTTTAGTACTGATTACATCGGTACAGGTTCTCTCAGTTAAATAAGATGTACTTGCTCCTCTCGAACAAATAATTTCTGTCACTCAGTACTCTTATTTTCAGAATGTTGTACGATGGCATTGGCTACTTTGCGGCTCTCACAGGTATGCGATCAAACATGACTGTCAAGTAGAAATGCCCTAACCGTACTCCAAGCTGTCAACATTCTCAATCTCATAATTTATAGAGCCGGGCAGGATATACAGGTCTGTTGATTTGTGTTGGTCATAATAGCGATCTAGACTTACCCTAATATCAGTCAGCCGCGTCAGTATCCCACCAAGATAACAGCTGAATTGCAGCACTTAAATGATGTTTATTTTAATGCAGGGCGTCTCTCGGTTATTGTGTTACATGGATCATGTCTCAGCGGCTTCTTATACACCTCCACGGTATGTAGCAGACTAGTGTCCACGTCTCTGTGACTGATGTAGATTGTATAGATGCGTCATTGGAACGTCGGTTCGGATCGATTGATGAGGCAGTCACGATATCACAAGGCGTCAGTTCCGCGAGAGATGTCACTCGAATCATCCGATCGCAGTTCGACTCCAAAACCGGACTGGTCAGTCTTGATTTGACGATCCCTGATTTCGAGCTAGAGTCTTCGGATTGTGGTACATTTGAACACGCGGACGAAGTCAGTGTTCAAGTTAGGGTGGAAAAGACTGTCAAAGTGGAACGGCGCCCTAAGACATACACTCTAGAGAACTATTCTAGGCATCCCCCAGTGTGAAGATGTATGTAGATGTCTACTTGTTGACTCTGCAGTTCACTCAATTGTAACGGTATATCCTGGTCACTGGTCAGATAACCGGATTCTCCTTGGCGCTCTATCGAGTGTTTCGGAAGCGTCCAGTTATGGAGGCGTAAATCAGTTCACTTGAAGTTGATCGTTCCTGATGATTCTGTGATATGTGTTGCCTGATGCCTGTGGCGCCCGCCCGTTCAAGACCCAAGTTGGCCTCGTCGTAAGCTTCACTGCATCTTCAAGGCTACTTACTTCCAGGCCGATTGTCCACGTCAATCCGCTGTCACCAAGGCACCCGAACGACGGAAGAACTAGTAAATAGACCGATGCAAAAGCATTGGTGGCAGCGCAGCACGCAGCTGTGGCAACGCTGAGACTACCGGCGCGGAATGTTCGTGGAACCCCTTGAGCTGGTCTTCAACTCTTACGCTCATCTTCGACGTTGACCGTCAAGATTCCTCGACGAGCAGGACTCGTTCGATCCCGACTTTCTAATCGTTCTAAGGACATCGACCACAATGTCCGCATACGCCTCTTTACCAGGTGGGGCCGAATATCTTGTACGAGTGGAATACCCCTCTTCCGAAGCCTCTGGGATCACGGTATGTTGTGCGAGTCTGCCTTGATGGGTATACTAACTAGAATACAGGCAGTCGTTGTCGTCTCTTTCATTTCGTTACTAGCTGTTGTCAGTCTGCTCGCTGTGATCTCGGTAGCTACATCAATCCCATTCTGCGATTCAGAAATCCTAACGCCTTTATCGAGATATCTGCCTTGAATACTAGAACGTCATTGGACCACCATCTGTTTGTCCGCATGCATGTGGCTACATACTTCATCTCTCTTCTGGTGGGCAACCTTCTACAAGGTTAGTTTCGGGTTGAATCGTTTGAGTGAATGTATGTTAGCTCACCTCCAGTCCGCAGCTGTTGGTTCAATTATCAACGTAACTTGGGTGGCTTCCAAAGCTGTTGTATTCGGGAATACGTGTACACTCCAAGGTCCGTCTCATTTTGAAAATGGCTGTCTATCATGTATGTACCCAGAAGGACCCAGGTGTTGTTAAGCATGTTGCGGATCTCAGCATGGCTATTTGGACCTTTGTAAGTACATATAGTTTTGTCGCCAGGTATTATCTCAGAACAGTCGATATGTATTCCTGGCAGGCAATCGCCATGCATACATTTTGTTTACTCGTTCTTGGCCTGAAGATACAACGCGTCACAATGATAGCCACTGTGGTCTCTGGTTGGTCCGGCACATTTGCGTTGGTGATTATAGGACCTGCTGTTCTCGGCACGAAGGGGCCTTACTGTACGTCTACAGGCTCCCTGTTAATACACTTTAATTGACAAGGAACAGTCGGGATTTCTGGCCGCTGGTGTTGGATAACGGAGCAGTATCCCGCTGAACGAATAACGCAAGTGAGCTTGTTCTGCTCGACAGCGCTAACGCTAACGTATCTTTCCTTCATCAACAGTCTGGACTACTTATTTGTAGGTGCATAGTAATTTCTCGCTCTGGTGTGATGCTGATTCCTACATTTCTGCGATAGGTGTTCATGGCAGCATTTCTGAGCCTTAGTCTTTATCTACTAATTCTGTTGCATTTTCGCGGGGTACCCGTTCTCAGTGGGTTGCGTGCGTATTTCCGTGAGACATCGATAGGTGGCGACTATGAATTTGAACGGAAAGGGATGGATATCGCAAAGAAGATGTTATTGTAAGTGCCGATTAAGTATTTTGAGAAAATGGACATCTTCTGACATGAGCGGCCAGGTACCCAGTCAGTGAGAAATTCCGTGGCTAACTTCGCAGCTAACCTAGTTGCAGGTTGCATACGGTATAATAGTTTTCCCTATAGCTGTGACTCGTTTCAGTGAATGGGCAGGGGCTAAACCCACCTTTGCTGCAATAATCTTCAGGTGAGGGTCAACTTGTCAACGTATACTGCGTGAACATCTCTGATTTGACCTTTTGGCCAGCTCGGTGTTGTTCCAGATGTCCGGTATCATCAACGTCTGTCTCTTCTTGACGATAGGCCGTGTACTTCCACCTCAGTCGGTAAACATTTCCAGCCTCAAGAGAGGAATCTCTCGCCCTCGGACCTTCAAACCGCCCCCACCGATCCTTGTTCCAGGTAACTCGGACCCTTACTACGCATCCTCAGACTTCGATCCCATACCTCCAATCCCTGACATTGCTGAGGACAGAAATATGTTCCCAGAGCCGGAGTTGTATGTACATGCGGGAAATGCGGAATTCACGGAGCATCCTGAGCCAGTTGTCCCGAAAGTATTTGAAGAGGAACATACAGTTGCACCGCTGCAGATTCGCAAAGCCCGGCAAGACATGCTCCCAGACATTGAAGTCTCGAACCGGCTCGATAGCGTCTACGACTATTATGAACGAGAAGGACGACGTGGCAGTCAGGACTCGTACTACAATCATGAAGACCGTGATTATGCGACGGGCCGTAGTGGAGATTCATACAAAGATGTGGACTTGGATGACATTCCCAATGAGCGACCCGACTCGGACGAAGACAGTGTCTATTCGAATGAGGTATAATCATACTGTACAAACAATACAATGTCCCAATTATACCGGTAATATAGTATGCTAATGCAAGTCCAATGTTAGTCTTTGGACGCTGAGTCTGGCATGCAATACGCACTGAGTTAACCTGGTGATGATAAGAGCTATGACCATGGAAGTTTTTGATGGAAAAGGGCGTCCATATCCTCAGGACACCAGTCTAGGAGCTCTCTTAACTCCGGTGACGAGGTGTAATAGGAATGAAACCGTAAGTGGGGGTTCCGTAGTAACCGTTTGAAAACAAGTTGTGTGTGGCAGCCGTAGAGATCTTTGGTGTATGGTATAAAACCGTTCTGTAGCTAAAAGATAATTCGTTTCGTTGTGCGGCAACCCATCTCAGAAGCGCGTACCTCCCCGTCCATAGCATTAGCTCTCTCCTCTGGACCGTCATCAGGGTCTATTCCGATATAGAAAAATCTATCCGTGGGCCAGCGTATCGCCTCTCGGTGAAGCTCTGTAAACCGGCGGCGCTTCATTTCATAGCCAACTACGGTGATCTTCTGGGGATACCGTCCAGTGTATTCGTGGAAGCGGGCGATAGAAAACAGTAGATTCTGAAAAGAGTCCAAGGCATAGTTTTCGCTGGTTGCACGGATCACAGAAGAGAAGGAAATATGGAAGACATCTGCTTGCAGCGCTAATTGCAGATACGATTCGCCTTCAGTTATGGTAGCAGCAGGACGAGTTTGTCCGCTAGAGCGACGAATTTAGTAATTGTGCGTGATGCAGAAGTTGGAGTCGTACCCGCTGAAGATGACAAGCGAACGAGTGTCCTCCAGAGCAAGCTGAGCTCTACAACATATAGGTCAGTATCTGAGCACGTCACAATGAATAACACGCACGCCTTCAGTATGTGCTGAAAGAAAGCTTTTAGCCGTCCACTTCCCTGTTGATAGGGTTCCAGCAACCACAGGCGCTCCAAATTTCGGTCCTCAGACGCACCACCCAGCCAGACGGCATGACAAGGAACGACAATGAGATGGTCAAGATGAGTGTTCTCTCTGGATATAGTCGAGAGAATGCTTTGTGGTAAAGGGGACGATTGCGAGGTCAGCAGGTGCTTGAGATTGATGAAAATGGAGATAGAAAACGCGAACGCAAGCAGGAAAAAAGCGAGATTTGTTATGCGAGCTCGAGATAGAAGCAAGTCCTGCAGCTTCCGACGGCGAAAAGCCCCTTCCGTGTTGGAATTTCGGCGAAAATGCCTTCGCTTGGGAAGGAGGACGACGGGGGCCGGAAGCATCTCGCGTTGTCGGCTAAACAAGCTACGGCGTCAAGTGGGTCTTTTGCATGCCCATGTAACCCACAAAAATACTCCATTAACTACTCAGACATATAACCTACTACAACATATCGCTGACTCTCCCCCCAATCATGCAGCACCCTCAGGGAAGAAGCCCAGCAGTCCATCTGGATCGTCCTCTGCCCAATTCTGCAACCCTATCTTCTTCAGCTCGTTCCAGAGCAATGTAGACGTCTCCTCACTCTTCTTCAGAAAATCTCGGATGTGCCTTAGCCATTTCTTGACCTGGGGGAACCTCTTGTCACCTCTGATGTTTTCTGCGTTCTCAAATGGTGGCAGGTTTTCGCGATGGGCCATAACGGTAACCCATCCCAGCCAGTAGAATGGCAGAGCTGCAGAGCCAGCAACAGTCAGCCAAAGATAAGGACTACGACCCATCAAGCGAGTCACCTACCATGCTGCATGAAAGGTGGTTCCTCATCCTTCTTCGCCTTGACCTTCTCTGGGCATTTCATCCAACTTAGGAACCAATTGTTCAGTGCAAATTCGATACCAATCAACTGCTGCTCGACAAATTCAGAGTTGATCAGCGTATTGTTGTCAGCAGGCCGCAGCCTGGTCTCCGAACATATGGTAAAAAGATGACGAAGGATGGAGTGTATCAGCACAAAGTGCGCCAAAGGACTGAGTATCGCTGGGGTTGTCAACTCTCGAGGTTGCGAGACGAGGTCTATCATGTGCACCAAACTCTGGCCCATCAGTCGTATATGGTAAGCACCATACGCAGATTCTTCCTGTAGAACTGCCCACCACTCTGGGGCCGTCTTCGCATTCCAGAGCTTGTTCTCACATGGCAGGCAGACATCGACTTCTCTTGGTTGATAAGAAGGCGGCAAAGCGAAGTAGATGCAGTGACAGGTATCATGTAGGTAAGATAAGAGCAATGCTCTGAAGGTCAACGGTGAGCCACATTTTACCGAGTCAAGACAAGTCAAGTATACCTTTTCGACATTTCATGCATAGCCCATTCGTGCCATCTGTCCTCAAGCGACAAGTGAGCACTGTTATCTGGACTCCACGACGCTATCTTGGCGATGAAGTGGGAACTCCGTATCATCTGTGTGCGTAGTTTAACAAATCACTGATCCAAAGAATTGGGAGGAAGCGTACCATGATAAGCATGCCTATGGGATACGGTTAGTAAATTTCCATCGTCACTGGCAAAGAAAATGACAGACATACCATGGTAGTAACTAGATGAAGCTCGCAAATCAGATTTTTGGTGGAATAAGCCAATAGTTTGGATGAGAACAACCGCCAGTATGAGATGAAGCTGATCATAAGATGAAATCAATTCTTTGGCCTAAAATGCCTGGATCAGTTAGCCCGAATCAACAGCTCCACCATAAATGCGTACAAATTCTTCCTCCAAGATTTCGCGGGCCGCTGACATGGTTTCCATGATGAAGGTTGAAGCACGACGGGTCTTGACGTACAGTGCACCACATGCTTGCATGACGCTAAGAAGCAAAGATGGTACCCCTTCTAGTTGGAATGTGGCAGCATGCACCATCGGCATCTGTTCCAGGAACGCAGTGAAGAATAGATGAACTAGACAGGAAGCATGAGATGTGGGCGCATGGAAAATGAAGAAGACGCTCACGATAATGCTGTCTTTCAGCATCCATAGCTGCGCCTTGTATATATCTTT
Source organism: Tetrapyrgos nigripes (assembly GCA_013368315.1). Lineage (NCBI taxonomy): Eukaryota > Fungi > Basidiomycota > Agaricomycetes > Agaricales > Campanellaceae > Tetrapyrgos > Tetrapyrgos nigripes. The sequence goes on from JAACJM010000113.1 coordinate 219,843, forward strand.
CACTTGCTGGGTTATGGCGGACCTGACTAACAGCAGTCTGTACGGATGCTGATTGATGGAAAAAGAAAGGATCGGTGAAGCTTTCGTATGCAGCATGATCCTGGAAAGGCATAGATTCTGATGGAGCAGGAACTAGTGATTCCGTTGAATTGGAAGCTTCGAGGTATGGCGGTGATTCTACCACCGGTTCGAGGGGAGATGAAGCAGAAAAGATATTGCTGAACAGAGGCTGGAAGATGTCGCCACCACTATACAGCTGTGACAAGTTCCCATAGCCTGACGGACCAGTCAGCTCCGACTCGGTCGCTGTGTGAGAAGTGGCCGTATGAGAACTTGCCACAGAGGAGTAGAAATCAGAAGAAGCGACCGAGTTGCCGTCCGTATCGCTATATTGGCTGCTAAGATAGACGGGGGCTGCGGATATGACCGAAGCCATATCATCAAGAAGGTCTTCTGGTCTTGGATCTAAGGAGAATCGAGAAGAAGGAACACTGCCAGTGGATGCGAATGATTCGAGCTGCCGACTACTGTTTCTCCTTGCCTTGGGAGCGAAGGCACATTCTTTCCCTCTCGATAGACACTTTCCGCACGGATGTTGACGGTCGCATTTGATCTTGGACTCTGTGCAGGCAACGCATGACTTGCGGCGAGAACGACCCGTTCTAAACCACGGAGACACAAAGCGTCAGCCGAACAGGATAGGTTTCAATGATGATGCTTACTCGTCATTACATCCCTTTTTATGCCTTGAAAGAAGGTCTGAACGCGTGAATTGTGCCCCACATAGCTAACAGACAATGAGTGCCAAGACTGCACATCGAGCTGGAAACCTCACTTCACAATTATGGGTACGTTCGTTCATGTCTAGAACGTGAGATCAGCTGCAGGCCAAACTGGCACATCAGCAAGTGCTTACGGGTGCGTAGATGTCTGTTCAAATGAGCTGGAGGAGGTATAAGCGGTAATAGATGCGTCCAGAACACCAAAAGACTGACTTGTTCTGGTAAATTTTGCAGGGCAATGGGGACAGAGCTTTGTCTGGGGTAGGACTGGGACGTTCCCTGATTGCGTCGTAAGTATGAATTCTCCTTGCAAACTACCCTCCCTGACCTTTGTGATTCCGCATTTTACTGTATGTGCCATCCTTGTGATTTTGGGTCATAGTGAGGTGGACAACGACGACATTTCGGAATAGAGAATAGTGAGGCGGTGGTACAACGACGACTGCTAAGAATTCACCTTCTTTCTGAACTCAGGCGGCTGCTCTGGAGTAGGCGGGCGGGGTAAATCGAGTGGCCTGCTGGTCGATATTGTTGAGGTCATTATAGTTGAGAGAAAACAATTGGCTGATTAGGGGATACGCGGGGTCTTCGGAACTACGGTGATAGCCGATTCTCTATTTATGGTAACTGCACAGTCTGTACTCTACAAACTTTCTGCTCCCACAAGTCTGCTGGCCTCCCGTTCAATTGCCCACCTCACTGCCTGTTCCACATCAGCAGCCTGATGTGTAGGCGTATGTGTGGGAGGTCCCTTCATTGGATCAAAGACTCCCGTATGTACTAAGATAGACGACCATCTACTATTAGCCCGGCTAGCAGCGCGGTTGGCACCTGCAATGTCTGGTCCAAGACATGGGTAAAACTTCCCCAGCACAATGAGCTGCATCACTGACCAGATTCAGGATTGTCTAGTATCATTGTGAGCTTGATTCAAAAGAATAACAGAGTCAAGTCAAGTCGAAAACACACCTCCTATCATGTATCTGTAACTCTTATTAGATGATAGCAATGTACATTACAGAGACTTACATGGCTGGCGGTGAGTCGAAGGGACCATAAAGTTCACTCAACAAATCGTTCAGTGTTTTTTCAGCAAAAATGTACGTCTCAGTGGTCGGTTTACCCAATTGTACAAAGGGATATGTCTTTCCGGTCAGAGCCTGATGAAAAGGGAAGGAATCACCATTAACTGAGAAGAGATTCCAGACTGACCTTGTAAACCGCCTGAAAAGCCTCTTTGAAAGCCCCTTGCCCTAGTCTCGGCCTAGAAAAGTCAGATTTCCATATCAGATCCGGATTACAGAAAACCACTTCTATGGGATTCGATAGTTGCTGGTCAAGTTCGACGTAAGGACCTCCAATTATTCCTCCTGATTGTATCACGTCGCACATGATTTGTACTGTATCTTTTTTTGAGCAGGTACACATCAACGCGCATGATAAATACCCCACCATCAGTAAACCAGTTGCGGGGATCATGGAATACAAAGATCGCAGAGATGGGGTTTTTCGAAAGATCCATCGGCTAATGCACGAATTCAGAACCAATGAACACTCGGGATAGCAGAGAGACAAACTCACAATTGCAGAAGAAAGGTCGGCAGGGGTTGCAGTTACCAAAGGCTGAATGCTAATAACATATGGTTCTGAGTCAGTTTGTCCAGCTTCAACAAAAGTATGACCACACGTACGAGGGATTGGAAGCAAGGATATCAATGGGTGTATAGACTTTACGAAACCCATAGCTAAGTCTTGATCAGCGGGGTACCTGGCTTGCAAAGGAATCGCTTGCCTCTCTGCCACTTGACGCATCTCTGTACCTCTACCTCCCAACACAAGGACAGGGGAGTCCGCATACTTCCCCACCCACTCCTTCAGTATTGTATGCGCTTGAATGACTTGTCGAGGCGAAATCTAGAAGACAAGAAACGAAAACGCTGAGAAATGGTTGGTGACCGCATTCTGAAAATTCTACCTCGAAGCCCAATTGCTTGGAAATTTTCTCTGATCGTGCTTGTTCAGTGTATCCACCTAAATCGCAGCAGCAAATTTGACAGTCAGTCTCAAGCTGCACAGGGAAGAATATACCGAACTACCTCCATTAGTCAACTATCATGGATGAGATAAGAGCAAGAAATGGCAAGATTTGACGAAAGCGTCTCACCAAGATGAAAGGAATTTTCCTGAACCGTTCATAGTTAACCACTGTAATCCTGCGGTCTACGATAAGGCGCACGTTTTGAATGGATTGTCACCCTCGAGCATCTTCAGCGCATTCTTGGCAGCAGGAAGAGGATTTGGACCAGCCATGAGTACTCCATCCTTCCAAATTGCAGCATGAGCAGGGACTTCAGGTGGACAGGGCCAATAAGCATACAATGTCAAAAGAAAATGCCAAAGGTGGTCTCAAGCTCGATGTCTGAATCTTTCTCAGTGCGTAAAAAGTAGATCTGAGAGCAGGGCGCGAAAAAATGATACCAGAGCGAAGCATCCTGTCGCGACGAGCTTGTCAATCGAATGGTCAAGAAAAGACAAGGCCAGCAGTCACGAGATCGTTGAGCCTCGCAGGTCTAAGACTACAGTACCACCACCGTCTAACACCTATCCTGTCGCTTTCCTGCTCTGTTTCGTACTCGCAAGGTACATCAAACCAGTCTGGATACCCTATTTCTTACTCACCGCTTTGCTCTGATCGTCAGACAATGTCATTTCCTTTCAAACTCACATCCCGCGCTCGTGAAGCAAATGCATCGCCGTCTGTATACTTGGAGAAAGGACGATATAGGATACGCAACCCAGCACCGAAACCAGAGTTCCGGAATGTATCCCAATCAAGTCGAATACGATCTCTCTCAACAAGTAACGACCGTAACAGCATCTTTACCGCTATAATCGTAATCCTCCTCGCCTTCGCATGTCTGACCTGCTTTGGAGCCGCATATTATCTCTTCACTACGAGGTGGGACTCTGCATCCCTGGCTTCTGGTAGTCAACCGGCTAATACTTCCATTCTTCAAGTCCTCGAACTCGATGACGCCCGTTCAAAATGTCCGCTTGTGAACCCGGATACCAAGTTCCTGGCATATCTTCCCCACAGTGGCTTTCACAACCAACGCATTGCTCTCGAAAACGCCCTGACGCTGTCTCACATGCTCAACCGTACCTTGCTTGTACCACCAGCTCGCCTTGGCAGGAAGTCCCTGCGTTATGTCAATTACGATTCTCTGAAAACATACGTGTCGCTTTCTGGAAAAGAAGGATTGGACCATTGCTCCAGACTTCCCTCTCATATCAACATTCCTCCCGAATGCTCCGATTACTTCGACTACACTCACGTCTCATGGGAATGGCTCGCTGATTTGAAAGTTATCAAATCTCAGCAAAAGCTCATCTTCCGTTGGAATATGACCGATGGGTGGGTCCATGACTGTCTCAGTATAAACGACTCAAATACCCTGACGTTGAGAGACACTGGTCGTTATCATTATCGCTTCCTAGACACGTCTACCGACGCTTCTCCGGTTTCGCATAAATACCAGGAGGACCTTCACGTGTCTAGCCTCATTCATCTTCACCAACCCCTTCTCCAGATAGGGACACTTTTTGGGACATCTCGTTTACGACTTCAGAATAGCGAAAATATCGACGTTCGCCGTAAAGTGCGAGAAAGCATGTCATTTGCGAACCCGGTGCTTCTGCAAGTCGCAGATGCAGTGCATAAAGCACTGGGAGGGTTCTACTTGGGAGTTCACGTACGAATCGGAGATGGTCAATTTCTGATTCATAGCAACGATAATGTTCGCCTTGTTTGGTGGAGAATGATGCATGAAGTTCTCGGCTTCACCATTGAAGATACATTACGTCTGGAGAAATCTTTCTCAACCCGAGAATCTCCACCCACTCCTCCGGATACCTTTATGCGGCAACCAATACAGCCAGGAGAAGACTTCCCGCTAACAACCCAGTCACCGAAAACGCCTTGTCGTGCAGTTCTTCATAGCCTTCCTCATCTCGTATCCCTGAACATCCCGTTGTTCATATCCACGGATGTCAAGGATCCTGGCCAGGATCCAAACCTGGAAATCTTCCTTCGTACCTTTCCGTGCACCTTTTTCCTTGCCGACTTCACGAAAGAAATGTCACTGCTGGATCATTTTAGAAACGATTATGACGGACTGGCATTGAAACCATTCGTTTCTCCTTTCGTAGATGCCATGATAGCTGGCAAAGCTTGGCGGGTGATTGGAACTCCAGGGAGCACGTTTAGTAGATTTGTCGAGGATTTGCTGTGGCCCACGTATCATGGCGTGGCCATACAACAGCGAGGATAACTTTAAATTTAGCATACCGTTACATTGTCCATACCGCGTAAGCATCACTTCGATTGCAATCACTGCCCTTACTTGTCCAATCGCATTTACCTTTACTCGAAAGCACAGCAACATTGTTGTTATATTGATGCCGCGCATGAAGGTTTTCCCATCTATCTGCTTCTGTTGCGAAGGGAAACAATGATGGTCTCACCACAGGATGATGCCATGGATCCCCGCATTGATATAAAGGTGATTAGACCGCATATGGACTGAGTACTTAAAACCCTGCCAGAGCGTCGCAACCTAGCATCCTTGACCTCCTACTTGCCAGGTCATCCTCTACAGCACACTCTCCTTCATCCAGTCCTTTAATAATGCTCAGTGTCCAGCCTTCCCCAAAACCCAAGTTCCCTTCTGAACTGTCACCTTCAGCACTCCGTCCAAATGGTAACCTCACTCCCCTCCTTTCTCCGCGACCAGGCAGTGGTTTTATTGTACCTCCTTCACCTCGATATGGTGCTGCTGGTACGTTGTAACGTATGGTCGATGGACAATTTTTTTTCATCGATATCAACAGGAGAAACACTCGACGAATGGTTCCATGATTTCCAGAAATACGAGAAGACTTTGGTACGTGAAGTTGCTTTTAAGAAGTTGGTATGTCCGCTGACTGCTACAGGCCGCCATGGCTGAGGCATCTTCGGACCCTAAATTCAGAGAGGAATTGGGTACTATCGAGCAATGTACGAACACTCTTCTTTTGCCTCTTTTGCAGAACGTTAAGATCATATCTATAGGGTTCAAACTACTCACAGAGTCAGAGCAGACAGCTTCGCTCTATACTCTCCTTCAACATACGAATCCAGCCCAGATTAAATTCCTGATGGCCGTCTTGCAACAGATGTCGGATGCTATTCCGCCTTCTGAAAACCCCGGTTCCAAACAGCCCTCGAGATCGTCATTACGCCCTCCAAATCTCAACATACCTCTCCCTGGAACGCCCAATACTCCCCATTTCAATGCCGGTGTTTCCTCTGCTGCGACCCATGATTCCGCCCCAAAGACAGCCGAATACACTGCGCAGGAACTTGCTGTCAAAGAAGAACCGATTAGCTGGGCCAACATGGTCAGCACTCCTCATGATCTAATGTTCAAAAAGAGTGCAGAGCAACAACAGCAACAAGCTGGTATGCAAAATCTTCAAAATCTTATCAACTCGGCGGGAGCAGGGATGGGTATGCAGATGAATGGAATAACACCTTTCAACGTGACAGTGCTCAGTAGCATGGGATTCTCCAATGAGCAGATCGTAGCGATGCAATTGGTGATGAGGGGTTTGGGGCAACCCGCTGATGCGACGGGGATCAGTGGTCCTGGCACTGGTCAGAAGAATGCACAGCCACATGGACATGGAGGACACTCGGGGCGTTCAAATCGATCTAATAACAACCATTCGAACTCCGGAAATAACTCCAACTGGCGCTCTCCGGGATCTCGATACCCCGGAAGTGCGCTCAGAAATGGACAAAAGAGCGCTACTCCGAAAAGCGCTGGACCAAAGAGCAGTGGATTGAGTAGTGCCACGTCAACTGGTGGAACTCCCAAGACCGAAGATGACGTGGACCCTGAGCTGCTAAAGGACGTTCCTGCGTGGTTGAAGAGTTTGAGATTGCACAAATACACGGCTTGTTTCGAGGGGATGGGATGGGAGGAGATTGTAGTGCTTGATGAGCCCACGTTGGAAGCTAAAGGAGTGGGTGCTTTAGGGGCAAGGAGGAGGCTAACGAGGACCTTTGAGGTAGTGAAGAAGAAGATGGGGATGGAGACGGCCTCGACCTCGGATGCCATGCCAGCTTCGGCTGCCCTTGCTTCGAACGGACCGTCACTTAGCAGCGCTAGTCCAGAGAAAACCGTTCCACACAGCGCTGCACCGATACTGTGATTTTTGTTTGGACTTTGGCTTTTCTTTCTCCCATAAGTATCGCGGACTACTTTTCTTCATATCTATTTGCGGATCCTATCCCATTTCTAACGGTCGAAATAATCATCTGTAACAGTAGCATGCATGGTATTTCTCTAGTGTTTCCTATACTATGTACAATATCGGTACTAATTGTTTGTAGAACGCCAGTAGATCTCAGCGTGTCATTGGAGGTCTGGCGTATGATTAGTGCTGGTCGCTACAGCTAAACCTATATATGTGCTTGTTCTCCCTTGTTTCCCAGTGAGTTTTGGCCTTTCAATGACTGGACGTTTACTAGGCTTGGATCACAGAATACTTGACATTATATGCTCTCTTTTTCTCCTAGCAAGGTTCCAATTCCTTGTGCAACCCGCGGGTTACTGTGGTGACCAAGTCAGTGCAGTACGAGTACATAACGCCTCCAAAAAAAAAACAGAATGCTTGAGCATGTGTTTCTGGCTGTAAGAAGTTGGGAGCGCTTAAATAATTGATCTCTCACCTTGATCAAGATGCCTACTATCGCTGTGGTCGCGGCAGGGGCTATGGGCTCGGCGGTTGCTCGTCGTCTGGTTCAGTCGGGCTGCACTGTTCTTACCAACCTAGATGGACGATCAGAGGCAACGCGTCATAGAGCACAAGAAGCAGGAATGGAGAATGCCAGCTTCTCTCGGATCGCCGCTGAAGCAGATTATCTACTCAGTATCCTTCCGCCAAGGGATGCCGTCTCATTCGCGGAAAAATTCTTGCGAGAATCTGCAAGTGCTCGGAGAGAGAAAGAGTCACCCCTTGTATTCGCTGACTGCAATGCGGTGAATCCGGTTACTGCGAAACGGATAGCGAGTCTATTTTCAGGGTCGCCTATGAAAGTAGTCGATGCTGGCATTATTGGTGGCCCACCAAAGGATGGATATAACCCCACATTTTATGCGTCGGCTGACGAGGAAGACGTGTTGGAAGGCTTTGGGCGATTAGCGAGATATGGATTGAAGATTTCTCTCCTGAAGCACGGAGAAGGAATAGGAGACGCAAGCGCATTGAAGATGTCTTATGCTGTAAGAATCTGTTTTGATTCTCAAGGGATTTATTTGACGATTTTGTGCAGGGAATCACGAAAGGAACGACAGCGTTATTCACAATCATGATCCTGGCTGCCCAAGCATCGTCGCCTGCGACTGCTGAGGCTCTGAAAACCGAGCTACAAGCGTCGCAGCCAGAGGTGTTTGCGCGAATTCAGCGTTCTGTACCTTCGATGATCGGCAAAGCGTGGCGTTGGGTAAATGAAATGGAAGAGATTGCGGGCTTCATTGGTGCAGAAGGAGAGGCCTACAATGGCATAGCAAAGATATACGAACGGATAGCAAAGAATAGTGGAGAGGAGGTAGATATTTTGGAAAAATTTGTACAGAATTGAAATTGTATGACCATTTCTGCAACGAAATATTAGCGTTTTTATCTCCGAAACCCATTCAAATTTCCCTTAGAGAGTAGTTGGGACCCCTAATAATTGTCGTTGCAGAAGTGGTCTTATGCATTGTGTCCCAGCTTCCGAGCCGTAGATTGCTACTGCAAAGTTTCATAAAATTTAACTGCAATTTTCGTATTGTTGCTCTTCTCGCCATGTAATGAAACGCTGGTCATGATATTATTTATCTGCCCCGAATGGTCTAGGACACGCTAACACGCGAGATTTGAACTGTTCACCCGACTGGAATCCTCGATTTCGTCGACAACGACGATTCATCGCTAGAAAACTCTTAACTTGTGTCAGGGGCATGTCTTTATTTATGGAATGAATATGTGATACACAGTGTTACCCCAGAATACAAAAGTGACTGACTGTATGTAACAAAATACACAGTTTTCCTCGAGGCTTTGATGGCAGCAACTGCCATTTCCACATCGTCCTCAACCACCTCCAGACCCATCGACAAGCCGCCTACGAGCACAACCCCCAAGCCCATCGAACAGTCTCCAAGCACATCTCCATCCAAATCTCCTGATAGAAATCGCCGCCAGTCTAGAAGCTCAACGCCAGGCCAGGATGTAGACTCCTCTTCTTCAACGACGACAAACTCACGGGCAGAATGGGGTGCAAACTTTTGGATAACAATTGTCGACCCTCAAGTGCGTTACCCTCTCTGCGAGCCGTCTTCCCAAGCTAATCAAAATCTAATCGTGATTTTTAGACGCAAGCTTCCTTTTATGCTTGTCCTGCGACAGGTCAGTCCCTCCTAGGCAGACTTATATGCTTGTACGCTCGCTTACTATATGGCAAGGGCAAGTCAGTTGGGATCCTCCAGTTGGAAATTTCGTGTAAGCCTCCTGTAGCTTTCTTAACTGCAAGAAGTCGTAGTCACAACTGCCCCTAGATTGCCTCCAAGTGCAGATGGAGAATGGTGGGTTTCGTAAGGACAACTCGATACAACTCTCTGATCTACTTCTTTGATAGGTGGGAGTTGAGTGATGACACGAGAGGTGGTCTGCCGTACTACTATCATACTAAGACCGGTGAGTCTGAATATCAGTAGAGATAGCGGTGGTCCTGCTCACTTTTCTTCATTTATCTATCTTTAGGTGAAACTGTCTGGGAACGGCCATCTGGTTTTGTTATACCATTAGGAATCATTCAAGTGCGTCGTCTCTGCTTGCACTAATTGGTGATATTGATTTTAGCCAGAACACTGCTCTGGGTCGTAGACTCTCAAATCGTTTTTCACAATCTGTCCCAGAAGGTATTCAATCAATGTCCCTGGCAAATGGTCAAGACCAATCTCCTGAAAATATGCGGAGGCCGCTCTCAAGCCATTCTGCCAAGTATTCCAACTCCAGCCCCCAGAGCAAGAGACAACTGCGTAGATCCTATTCGAACACAGTTAATCACATTCTTCCACCAATTCCGGCTTCGCCAGCTGTCACCGACGTCTCTGCCCCGCCCTCTCCATCTTCGTCGCAACAGTCGCTCTCCGCCCCGAACGTAAACGGCAAGTCCAGCCCGAAAAACTCTTCTCCAAAGCCTAGTTTATATGCACAAGGTAGAAATACTCCGGAGTCCTCCAAATCCTCAAATCGTACACGTTCAAAATCGTCGTCCTACGTGTCTCATAAACCGAAACCCCCACAAAGCCTCAGCGCTGCTGTTGAACTCCTCGCTGCTTCACAGTCTGAAGGTTCTCAGGTCAATAGATCACCCACTTCGCTGAGCAGTGACGAGGCAAAATCCTTGTTGTCTATTCCCCAACATACCACTCCCCCTAAAATTCGATCACCGTCACCAAGTCGACCAATCCCTCCTTTACCTCACGAGCGTCTTCGAAACGTTTCTGCACCCACTATCGGCGGCAAGCCGATCAGTAGTCCGATGCTTAACCATGGTACCGTTTTTTCTCCGCTTGCATCTATACATCTCTGACATATTTCTTAATTAGCCGCTACCCTGGAGATGAGTCCAGTCAAGAATCGTGCCGCTGGAAAGCCAATACCTGTCCAAGCTCAGTTACCCAGACATGAAACCCCGACGTCTACTTTGAACTCCGGGTGCGCACTTTGAAGCAGACCTTTCGTTCTGCACTCCACTCATGCGCTTTTTCAGAACGCATCCTGTCCTCCCACAAGATCTTGCCTCAGACATTCTTCAATTTTCACAGTCGGACTATGCTAAACAATATTTCTCCACCCATCGAACTGGCTTTATCTTCAGAAGACGTGTACCTGTAGATCAGATGATGACATGGCAGAAGGTGAGATTTGTACCCCTGTCCAGTCACAATCCCTTGTATGACTTATACCGTAACCGCTAGTCTCCTCTTAGTTCTCCTTTACTGGCTTTAAATCGCTCTCTAAATCGCGATGCTGTGAAGATCTTCAAAGTAATACAGCATATAATGGGAGACCGTGAACGAGACAAAGCGGTCAGTGGTGCCAGGGCACCTGAATTACAAGCGTCAACGGTGGTATCAATAAATGCCTCGAATGTGTCATTAAACCAATCTGTTGGGGGCATACTCGAGGAGGAAAGATGGCTTCTTGGTGAAGGGCTTATACATGGCGAACTTCGAGATGAGACGTACTGTCAGGTCATGAAGCAGTTGACGAAAAATCCCAACCCGTGAGCTTGTTATATTTTTTTCTTCATCTCGTAGGCATTGATTATCGGAACAGGGAGAGTATCTTCAAGGGATGGCAGCTGCTATGCGTGCTGCTGATAACATTTCCTCCTTCAAAGAATTTCGAGACATACCTACAATCCTTCATACAGCAACACATATCCAAGCAGGAGGGTAGAATTGACATCATGGCTAAGTATTGCCTGAGACGTCTCTCCTTCACTTCGAAAAAAGGGCCTAGAGGAAAGCCACCTACGACTATGGAGATAGAACAAGCTTCGGTGCGTTTTTCACCTATGACCTGTCATCCAACAACTCACGGTTCACGTCGGACATAGGACGCTGCATTTAATCCCTCTACATTTGGTGAATCACTAGACGCCATTATCCGGCTGCAAGAGCGAAACTACCCTGAACAGAAAGTCCCTATCATACTTCCCTTCCTCACGAATGGTATTTTGGCTTTGGGCGGTACCAAATCTGAAGGCATATTTCGTGTTCCTGGAGATGGCGACTCTGTTTCCGAACTCAAACTCCGTATCGACCGTGGTTATTACAACCTAGACGGTGTTGATGATCCGCATATACTCGCCTCTCTAATGAAGCTCTGGCTGCGAGAACTTTGCGATCCTCTTATTCCGGAAGAGATGTACAACGAGTGCGTGACAAATGCAAAGGATCCAGACGCCTGTGTACATATTGTCCAGCGGCTTCCGACAATCAACAGGCGTGTGGTACTTTTCATCATAAGTTTCCTTCAAATATTCCTGGAAGAGAAAGTGCAGAATGTTACCAAGATGACACCTGCCAATCTTGCGTTGGTGATGGCGCCCAATCTTTTGCGGTGTAATTCGGATTCGATGTCAATTGTGTTCACGAATGCACAGTAAGTCTTTTCTTGTACAATTTATGTGGTCTATGATATAGCTGACCTTGGGATAGGTATGAGCAGATATTCGTGTATCATCTGCTTCTGCATCTCAAATGCGGTGAGACAGACCCGAATTATAAGCCGGTTCATGGCTTGAGTGCTGTACAACCTTCCCCTGCTCCAAGGACATCAAAATCCAAGACACGTCGGCCTCAGCATTAGCTGTTTCATACCCCTCTTTCCCGCTCTTTTTGGAGTATCTATCCTTCGTTCGATTGCTGTTTCCTGGTCTTTTACTACTCTTTTTGAATATCTTTTCATTGTATCCATTACTCACTCTCTTGACGGACTATAATTTGTAGATAATTTTATACCGATTAGAACTAATATTAAGTACGACCTGAATGGTCCCAATTGTCAAACTCCCACTTATCGTCAGAGCCGGTTTCCCCGTTGCCACTCTTCCAACTATCCCACTTGAAGCCTTTGGGAGGAGCATCTGTCTTCGTATTTTCGCCGAGAAGTTCCTCAATCTTCTTTAACATATTCCATACCTCTCCGCCTCCCAACCCGTCATCTTCCAACCAAACGTTACGCTCACCAACCTCTCGACGTAGTTGATCTATCAGTTTGCGCGTCACACTATTGACATCAACAGCGTTCACGTTCATTTCCTGAAGAGCATCGTACACGCCTCTGAGGTCCCGAAAACATGTCCACCTCGTTTTGATGAGTTCATTGTAGGCTTGTGTTGAACAACCGAAAACGTATGAAGCAATGGACAAGTTTTTGGTGTGATCAAATATGGAGAGCGCGAGATGTGGATCGTGATATTTGTCGCGGAATAGGTGCATCAAATGCGCTACGAGCTGAGAGTATATGGGGGATTGTAGCATGGGCAAATCCACCGATTGTCCACCCCGCGCTGCCAATACAGCATCTCGAGACGCTTGTTCCAGTCTCACCGACTCTTGAAATACTTCACGCATCCCCCATTGAAGTAGATCCTGGTCCGTATGGCAAAGCTCCATTTGCTCCTTCTTTTCATCCAGCAGCTCGTCCTCCTCCCTCGTCAACTGCATTTGCTTACTATGTCTGCGAAGTCTTCCAAAGAGATCTCCCAAATTTCCCCTACCAGGTAGCGCAATGTCAGACTTTTTGCCGATATCGGGTTCCGACCCTTTCTGTTCTGCAGCCGCATCAAATATCATGTTGAACAGGTCATCGAATGCACTGAGCTCTCGAGCTGTCATTGTCTGCCTACGAACATGGCGTGACGCTTGCGAACGGAGTGGATTTCGGAGTGTAGTGGGAACGAGGGGAGGCATATTCTTGATATCCTTGAATACATGATCCCAGGCTGACTGGTCCTCCTCTTCGAAATTTGTGTTGGATGAGGATGAGGAAGGACTGCTTCTGATTTAGGAAGAGTTTGTCTTGAACGCAGCTAGAAAACGCACCCTTTCTCCTGATAAGACCTAAAAGACGTCGCAAAGTTTCGCCGACATTCTAGCCATGGAATTCTGTGGAAAGCATGCTTCCCGGGAAGTGCATCTCGAGTGCACGAGGAAAAGAAATGATCTATACCTGTCATTAGCATTCAATCGCAGAAAATGAACCGATACCGACGTTTAGGACATAGTTTAGTGGCGGAAGAAAGTCTTGCTACTTGGCCGTTTAGCATTGGAATATTTCCGACGCACTTTGCTCACTTTTGCCGACTCTAACCCTAACCTATAATTTGAAGTACTCGACCGCGGCTAAAAACACAAATTGCAAGAAGATACAGCTATAAAAAATACATGGATTATATGTATACATCACTGTAACTACCTAAAAGACAAAATCAATCCCTTGAAGCTATTGTGACTCTCAACGGCAGGTTTTCGCCTTTCTCTTCCTCACCCTCCAACGTAGGGACCGTCACCAAACAGGCTTCCCGTCGAAGACGTTTGAGGTCTTCAGTAGGCGCAAATTCGAAATTGTTGATGAGCTCCACCAGGGTTGCTTGTACTTCGCACAGTGCAAATTTCCATCCAATGCATGCTCTAATTCCGCCAGCAAAAGTGAGGCTGCAGATAGCCGTGGTAAGCTCAGGCAATGATATATCAAATATGTCACTGACAGATTTCCATACACGCCTAGAGAGCGACCTTTCTTGACTGCAGTGTCTCTGAACCACCTATCAGGGTTGAAAACGTCGGCATCTTCTCCGAAAACTTCTTTGTTTCTATAAAATTTGTGTATCAACGATTGTGGACACTGAACGCTTGGGAATAACGCACCTGTGATATCCGGCCAGAGAAAGCACGAGTTTCGTTCCTTTTGCGACGGGAAGCTCAGTCAATATGTCACCGTTCGTGGCGCGAATCGGTTGAGACAACGGCAAAACATCGTCTCGAGCTGGCCTTCTGTAATTTGCATACACTGCAGGATGGAATCGCAAAGCTTCCTGTAGAAAGCGAGGTTGACAACATCATCTGCAGCAGGACGAGACACGTACCTTGATGACAGCAGCCATATAAGGCATGTTCTCAAAGTCATTTGCGATGAAGTTAGAACGACCCCGGTCGTGGATGCTTTGCTCAGTGACCCGGATTTCTTCCCGGAGCTTGCTTTGTACATCGGGGTGGCGAGCCAGTTCCAGGAAGAGCCAAGTCATACTTGTCGCACTAGTCTCGTGTCCAGCGAGTAGCAATGTCCTCATCTGAGCGAACATTTCTTCTTCGGTCAGCCGATTAGCAGGGTTTTCGGAGGCATTGGCTTGGACTATAACCATCACTGTCAGTATTGGCCTTTTTGTCAAGTGTGAAACCTCTCTTACCCAATAAACTGAGGATATCCTTCTTCTCTTTACCCGTCGTAAGCGCTTCCGTTTTCATGGCGATCAATTCCCTCGCAATGTCATTGGCCAGCTCCGCGGTATGTCTGGCATGCACCATACGCCTGCTACGAGAATACTGCGATACCAGGCGCAAATACCACAACGGCATGAACGTCTGCATGAAGATGGCCGACCGCGAAGGACGCCCTAGTGTATCCGACCTGAGAGTAGTTCGTTTGTGAGGGTATTGATCTCTGGGGAATGAACATATGGCTCACATTAAACCGAAGTAGGCCTTCATAAGGGCATTGTCTCTTTCTTCAAGGGCGCCAAAATGGTAGTCAAAAGCAGCTGACGATCGTGTTAGTTTGTAAGATTCATTATAAAACGACAGATATGGTTACCTTCTCCAAGTGAATCCATAGTGACTCTGGAGAGCCAAGAGGCAACATTGAGGACGGCAGACTGGTCTGGAGAGCTCGCAATCATGTCGGTCCATTGTGCAGTGAGCTGAGACGAAATTGAGAACAGCCTGAACCAAGGACGTGAACGCATGCTAACCTGGGCAGACATTCTGCTGAAGATAGGAACAAAAGACTTGGACTCAGGAGCTAGCATCTACATTTGAGTTTCAGAACAACAGCGAAGTACTGGGAGGTTACCGCCAAATCCAGGAAGCATGGCCTTCCTTTGCCGTTTGTGGATGTCACCTGAAAGGCCAGATGAACGGATGGTACACAGTTAGAGACGGAATGGTCGTACCGTCTGCCCATAGCAAACCTCGTCCCATGAGGACACGGCTGATCTCCGTCCTTTCAGGCCATTTCGGGAAATTGTAGCCTTTCGCAAGTTATAATCAGCCTATCATATCCGAGGTATGGAGTTCAAACACCGCCTACCAGAAGTGTGCATGATGTACTGAAGCGCCTTTGGGTCGGAAATGAGCAGGCGGTCTTCACCAAATATCCCTTTGAAGCGAACAACATCGCCGAACTGCTTCTGCCACTTAAAATCAGCGGCAGCGGCTTGACTTTGGAAGAGTTCAGGTAGATTTCCTATGAAAGCGTCAGATTTTAGGTAGGACGAAACGTCCTTTACATACCTAGCACAAATGTCTCAGGTTCAGGTCCAGGGACATGACTGATAGATATACGGGTGAAGCGTTTGTACAGAGCGTACAACCCGCCGAGAAAGAGGAGTGAAGTGAAAAACTGCAACATGAATGGGTCAATGAAATGACACAGATGAAACCTTATAGGTACGGACTATATAGTCTTGTAAGACAACAGAGCCATCCGGTGTTTTGAGAATTCCAGGCATGATTCTCGAATGGATGATGATTGCAAGTGGGGAAAGTTACGAAGACATTTCGACCAGGTTTATATCTGCGCACTCGGAGAACACACATGATCGCCGATTTGTAAATTGCGCACATCCGCTCGCAGAAAACCCCAAGATCTCCCCACGAAGATGGCAGCCGGGCATGAATGGGGGCCTTGCTACACCTATAAAAAGTTGGAAGATAGGAAGCGTGAGTGCGGAAGACACTGCATGACGGCGGCCTGACGCGCGGCAACGCTTAAGCATGGATTCACCCCAACCACGACCCAAGGACTGCCTAACTTGCAGATTAGTCGGCACCGCAACCTTTGCATCAGTTGGAAGTTATGCACTCTGGCAATCCAGAGCAGTTGCTCCAGGCACCCCTCTACAGAAACGAATGATGGTTGGTGTAGGCATAGGTCAGCAGGCTTTTTCATCCCGTTGTCCTCAAATATAGTACTGAATCTCAGCAGCTCTCCTGGGGGCAGGTGCCGTGAGGTGGTTTAACTGACAGGTATGCGTAGATCAACTTTCTCTGTCCTCAAGCTTATGCTTCCTTATTTAAAATTCCAGTAAAACTTTGATACACATCTGCTATCATACTATAATCCTCATTTACGAGTTGGTGAACTGTGCCTTCCTCTTTTCCGCAAAGGCAGCCATACCTAGACGGTGTTTTTCAAAGCACAGTTTGGAAGCAAGTTGCGAAAACTTACCTTCTTTCTGATCCTTGGTCGCGAACAAGCCATGGAAGATCCTTCTTTCGAATCTCAGGCCTTCTGCTAGAGTCAACTCATAACCTGCAATGAGACAATGAGGAATCTTTGCATCAGACCTTTCTCAAGGCGACTCACCTGCATTCACAACTTCCTTGGCAGCTTGGACTGCAATCTGGCCTTTACTAGATATTTCCTTGGCCATCGTAATAGCTTCTTCCACGACCTTTCCTTCGCCCTCTCCGACTACGCGACTAACCATCCCCCATTCCGCAGCCTCTTGCGCAGAAACGTTACGGCCAGTAAGACACATCTCCATAGCACGAGACTTTCCAATCGAACGAACAAGTCTTTGAGAGCCTCCTCCACCAGGAATGACGCCCAGGTTGATTTCCGGTTGTCCAAACTTGGCAGTGGGAGATGCCAAAATGATGTCACACATAAGAGCCAGCTCGCAGCCTCCTCCGAGCTGGATGTTTGAAACGTCAGTTAAAAGACTCGACGTAAAGATATGTTAGACGTACCGCGTACCCGCTAACAGCTGCTATGACTGGTTTCCTAAGTTTTGCAATCTGACCCCAGTTTTCGAGGAAGTTGTTTTTGTACACGTCGGAATCTGTCTGTAGAGTTGAGAGAGTAGTGCAAAAGCAATCTGAGAATAAGCACTGACATTCTTTGTCCTTCATTTCCTTGATGTCTGCTCCGGCTGGATTGAATAACACAGTCGTCAATCATGTTCGAGTTACCCCACAGTTTAGACAGCTCACCAGCGAAGGCCTTTTCCGAGCCCGTCAGCACAATGGCTCCAACAGAATCGTCTGCATCTGCTTCAAACAAAGCCTGGTTGAGTTCCTTGAACAGTGGTGAGCTCAGAGCATTCAATGCTTTAGGTCTATTGAGCGTGATGAGGGCAACCGAAGGATCCGGTCGCGAAGACAAGATGAACTGATACTCGGTATTGGAGGTGGACATCAATCGGACGGTGGACGCTAGGTAAGATGGTTTGATGGTAGCAGGAACGACCCGAAGGGTCCGAGATATGAGGAAGGACATGGGGAAACAGAAGCGTGATCCCATGAGCAGGACGCGCACGGTTTTCTTTATTAGCCGACGAGGTACTACTTTGTTCCGAGTTCGTACTCTATCAGCAACTTCTCCCGGTCCCACTGGATTCGAGTAAGTTTACTGTGTATTCCAGAAACGGCACGTCATACTCACAATTTCAGAGGTGTAGTAGTATATACATGATCCACCCTTACCCTCAAGTGAATCCGATACTTCAACGTCAGACTCACAACTTCAGAGGTGTAGTAGTATATACATGATCTACCCTTATCCTTAAGTGAGTCCGACATTTCAACGAGTTTCACCAAGGCAAGAATCAACATCATCTTTCTCTATGCTACGGCAAGTAAAACTCCTCAAGATGGCGAGCACGAACTTTGGATCTTTACGCAGCTGAACCTGAACCTGACGAATTTGTGAAGCTCGTTGAGGTTTGAAAACATGTATCAGCGCAAGAGCTGGAGGTAGGGACTACGGATACACGTCGACTCTGAAGGCAGATAACCAGATGTTGGCTGCTGGTATCGTTCTGGATCGTCGAGGTTGTGGAAGGAGCGCTATCTCACGCGACGCGACTCGTGAGCAATGTCCGCGTTGTGATCCACGTATCGCTAGCATGGGTCTCGCATTCTAGGCAGGGTTATACATTGCAAGCTTTCTTTGCGCGGTACACCGGTCTATTTCATGGGATTGGAGTAGCAGGAATCATCATCGGATAAATCTGGGAACTGCGCAGAGTGTTGGTTGCACTGCTGAGGGTCAGCGGTTCCAGATGGGCTCAGAGTAGGCAACACAGTTTGGGGTTACCCGCTTAGTCGCTTGCATACATTTTCTTTGCCATCTATATTCGCTGCGCTGGTGTTGAGGCTGAAGTAGCTGTATGTACTTGTCCGTGTTATTTGAAATGCATTACATCTGTACAATGAAGCAATAAAGAAGGAATACGATGGTGTAGCAGCACTGGATAAGGCAAGCACTGAGTGAACAATGTCCGCCGCGTTGTGTCCGCGTATCTCTACTATGGGGTCTCGCATTCTAGTCAGGGTTTCTGGCTACTATACACTGGATTTCTTTGCACGGTACATCGGTTTATTTCATGGGATTGGAGTAGCAGGGATCATCGGATAAATTGCCAGTTTCTCTCGATCCCACTGCGACACTATAAGTCATGGAAGTGCCGATGAATGAAGACAACTCACGACTCCGCTTGTGTAGTAGATGTCCAGCTCGATCTTCTTTCTCACTCTGAAGTACAATGGATCAAGATCATATATCTGACTAGAGGTCTGAACTTACTCCTCGATATCATCAGCTTCAACGATAAATACCGAACCCACCATTTTCTTGTTCGGCGTATTGAAAGTTTCTGGAGTTGAAAGCGCCCCGGCTATACCTGGAAGAATCACTACTAATAAGAAATGACTATCTCCCCATTGGACGAGGGTATCGTACGGATAAATCCTTCACTGATATTCTCTTTCGCTTTGACCAGATGTTCTGATCTGACAGAGAGACGTCGCTCAAAAGTGCCTTCCTCGGTCTTGTCCGGTGCATAGACGAGGAATTTGGTCCGGGGTTCGGCTGTGGTTGAAGACATGAATGATGAGGTTGAGATGGGGTGGAAACAAATTGGGAGAACCAGTCTGCTGTCAAGCAGCAACGGATCGTGAGCGACTTCCGTAAATCCGACTACATATATGATTTTATGTAATATTAATAGTATTTCTAGCTAATTTTCCGATCTTCCGATACCATCCTTAACCAGCTCATTAGATACGGTTTGGTTCGAGGTGGATTGCAGCTCATCTGCGTGCTGCGCCGCGTCAAACTAGAAGTTTTGGTCGTACAAATTTGAAATAGCCCCCTATACATCAACTATACATACAACTATCCGATTAACCGTCTGAACTTAAGTTTTAGTACCCACACATCTTCCACCGTGTCATGGTATTGAGGTTGCTGGGATGAAGGGTACGATCACAATCTTCTCCGGGTCCCACTTCATGTTATAGACCACGGCAGAGTAATAAATACACAACTGAAAGTAGCCGATAGAATCCACTTAGTGTAATAAACGTCCTCCTCCACCTGTTTCTTCACCCTAGGTGAGTGGCCATTAATATCTTCAAGGCTGCTATGCAGAATACAAATTATATACTCTTCGATACTGTCAGCCTCACAGATGAATGCTGACCCAACCATTTTCTTGTCGGGTAGTTGGTATGTTTCTGGAGAGACGAGAACACCACCGACATCTGCGTGTTAACCGTTCGTTCAACAGATCTGGCAGGCGTCGGAATTAGAGCAAGTTTTCGTACGAATGAAACCTGAGCTGATATTCTCTTTCGCCTTGACTGGATGATCGGCCCTTACGGAAAGACGGCGTTCAAAAGTGCCTTCCTCTGTCTTGTCTGGTGCGTAAACTAGAAATCTATGCCGAGTGGGTCCTGAGGATGGTGCTGGGGCAGACATCATGGCAGTAAAGAAGAGAGACAGCGAAAGTCAAATGACAATCGCTTTGACGGGCCGCGTCCCGCGGTGACGAGCAGGTGAGTATATGTGACTAACATTAACCAATACTTATACACAGGTATACGTATCTGAAAAAATCAGTAGTCTTCGTCTAACCACTCTAGTTCTAAAACCAAACTTGTGTTGTCTCCACTCAATAAGTCTGCTGCTGCTGACGTTTGTGGCACCTGCGAAGCTTGAGAGATTTGCAGGTTCTCAAACGCGGTCATGATGTTGTCAGGGACATTTGTAAAATCTATAAAATACGACCATGAAAAGGACTAGTTTCTGGGAATGGAAGAGCTTACCTTGCAGAAACGGTACACCTATATCATTACCTTCGTCATCAATTTCGGCGTCAAAATGAAGTGGAAGTGGATGCAATGACTTGGGAGCTGGAGGAACAAATGGAGGAGGAATAAAATCCTTGAAAGCCTCTTCCAAGCACTGCAGCACAGATAAGACCCTCGGTCTTTTTCTCCAATCTTGCCAACACATCCCAATGACATTCCATACCGCATCTGAGAGCCCAAGAGCAGACGCATCTGAGGGACGTTCAGGTCGAATACCAAGCAAAATCTTGAATACTACCGTCGCATCTCGAGGCCACTGATGATACGGAACCTTACCGCTAAAGACCTTCCATCAGAAAGTCAGTATACATGGTTTCTCGTGGAAAGCGAAGATACTCACTTCCCAGATGACCATGCCCAAGGCGTAAATATCACTTTCAGGAGACTGCCGTCGGCTTTCAGCCTCATCAGGATTAATGACTTCTGGTGCCATCCACCGAACTGAGCCCATGACTGTAGCTTGAAGTAAGAATCAGATATGACACATAATCGCGACGAAGAAACCTTCTGCAGATGTAGTGATAGCATTGACAGTGTGAGGGTCATAGGTGACGGCAGTAAGACCAAAATCGGACAATACCGCATGGTACTTGTCGTCTACTAAGATGTTCGCCTGAAAGAAATTTATGCGAGTTAGACAAATCAACACCACCAGATAAAGAAGCTATACAAACGCCTTTCAAATCACCATGGATCACACCAATGCTATGCAAATACTTCAGACCTTTCCCAATGTCTACGAGCTATGCAACATGTCTTGAGAGTCTTCTCATAGAATTGAGGACTGTCTCACCAGTTCCACTCGGTTCGCTTGAGGATGAGCTCGTAAAAACGACATGATGTTTCCATTTGACATCCATGTGCTGATTAGGCACAGCGGGAAGAGTGTGGTAGAGACTCCAAGAAATCTCAAAATGTTAGGATGGGTGAATCTTCTCCATAAAACGGCTTCCCTACAGAAACGCTAGGTCCCGGGTATCAGCCTACGGACGACTGTCATGAATAAAAGTACTAACTTGTCTGACTACCTGCAAGTTTTCTTTGCCATAAATTCTGAGCACTTTGATGGCGACATCGATCACGGTATCACGTTCTTCATATTTCCCCCGCCAGATGTCAGCGAAACCACCGGATAAAAGTGCTTCTGTGCTGGTCTTTTCAAGCTGCTTCTCCGAGTTTAGCACGCATGAAGAAGGTAAAGCTCCAAAGACACCACAAAGTCTCCGGAGACGGCGGAGACATTGAAGATATAGTGCCGAGGTTGGCTCGACAAAATCCATCATCTTTCAGATTCTCAGTCGGTATGAATAAGGTTTAGGGCGAAGGTATAGTACTACTTACCTTGTCCAACAAGTCCAGAAAATTGGTAGCCTGTCTGTCTTTGAGACTTAACAACGCCTGGGCCTCCTCACGGGATGATAAAAGGATACTAAGAGGTTCCTTCAGCTCTTCACTGTCAAAAGCTCCAAATTTGGGGGTGTACTGCGTCATTTGGTCCAGAGGCTAGCCAGAAGGAATCATTACGGTGAAAGAAATCCAGAGCAAGAGACGACACTGTACCGACATGTCGGAAACCTCGTCCGGCATGGAGTGGTGGTAACGAAGTATGGTGCGCTTGAGGTCATTGTGGCAGACGATTTGATCCTTCAAGCTGGATTCGGAATATCGTTGGATTTCCTTCGACAATTTGTGGTACCAGCTAGAAGGTAGTCAGCTACCTAGTAGAACCATCTAACAGATTGAAGCGCACGAATATATTGCCCGGTTTCGATATCCTTTCCGTCCTTCCCAATCTGCAGCCTTAAATGCCAATGACTTGCGGGCGTATGGTTCGCAGGCCAACACGATCTGCTCCGAAAGACTTTGATATACTTGCAATAATTTCTGGTACATCTGCATGGTGAGATAGATGCGGTAAATTAGAAGATCAATATCTGGAATGAGCTTTGGATCATCCGGGAGAGATATAGACGGGTCTGGTAGGGGGACACGGTCAAATATTTCTTCATTTTCTCGGTGGGCGATATGGATGTTGGAGGAATGACCGTACACTGACATGACGCGAAGCAAATGCATTTCACACGCCTTCTCTTCTGGTTCTCCCAAATCTGACGGGTGAAAAAAAGTACCATAGGTGAGCATCTTGCAATCATGAATGAGGTCTTGATGCGATTGCTTCATAGATTCACATTCGTATGCAGTTGGACTCTGTAATGACAGAGCTGGCTGTTGCGACAATAGAAACAAGAAACTTCCATCCACTCTTTTCTTCCCCTGACAGTGATGCTGACATCGTGTTAGCATGCAAATCGGCCACCGTTTACTATCGCATCCATTCATATACGCTGAAAACCGCAAGCGGCTTCTTCAGGACCATGTTTTCGCTCCCTCAGAAGAACTATGACACCCTGTCAAATGAGGTCATATATCTCGAGGAGGATGAGGCTACCTTGGACGCAGTCTTTCGAATGATATCGGGACTTCCTCTGCCGCCTATAGACTCCTATGACCAAGTGGATTTGATGCTAGATGCCATCGAGAAATATGACATGCCTGGCCCTCTTTCCATTATCCGAATCATGGTCATGACTCCTTCACTTTTGAACCAACCCTTCCGCCTTTACCCGATAGCTACCAGGTTTGGATGGGATGCGGAAGCGAAGTACGCTTCCTCCCAAACCTTGTCATATAACCTGTATGATCCAGAACACCGGCCAGGGCTCGCAAAGCTTTCGACTGACGCTCTATTGAGGCTCTTTGAGCTGCACCATGCCAGGCGAGAAGGGTACGTACCGCGACTCTGTTCATTCAAGCGCAGTAACTGATTGACTCTGCAGCATCCGCCAGCGCCTCAATGACCCCCCCTTTGTCGTCTCGTCTGGCACTAACGCTACGTGTAGTGCCTGTCATCGTCCGATTGACCATCATACATGGAGGGAACTGAAATACAAGATCATATTAGAGATGGATGTCAGACCCCTCGGAGACACAGTTCTCGAACCTGGTTTATCCAGTTGGCCAGAAGCACAAGCATGCTGGCAAGCCAAGTGTCCGGAATTCTCATGTTCTCGGTTCCTGTATGACAAGAACGAGACTGTCCGTGTCATCCGAGATTGTGTGGAGCAGTTACCCAAGACGATATAAGATTCGGAACAGTCTTTATATATCTTACTCCCCTTCGACCTTTGTTTTGTTTTTGCTTTCTGTATCATATATTGGGAAACACGTAATGAATTGTCGTTTATGCTTTTTTCGTCCTCCAATTCCTCCTGGGCATGTTAAACAGTCGGCCGGGGCCTCTTTCGATTCGGTCGACGTTTGTCCTTACAACACACGTCTGCGACTTCACTCGAATAACATGGCTGTCTCCATTACATGTGTCGATGTCGTGAACGTCTGGTCTTTTCTCGGCTTGTCAAACAGACGACCTTCTCTGCAGCAGTTCACTGGCAGAAACCGCGGCAGCTCTTGTCGACAATGATACTACCTTCGCCAGCGCTGTAGTACGATATCGAGAATATTTCCGCTGCTTCTCCCTCAACTTGAAGCTTCCGTGACCATTCAACATCACCATACATCAAAGGAGACTCTGAGGCCCATGTCACCGGACTTGCCTGCGGTGAGTATCAAATTTGCATCCTGTCTGGATCTTAAAAGTGTAGACGAAGTCGCAACTACCAACATTCGAAGTCTGACGATGTATTACTCTCTGATTGAAGTTTCATCCCCAACAGTCTTCATTGACACAAGTAAACTGTTTGTGTTACATGTTATTTCCATTGCTGATAGATAGTTACAAACGCGAGCGAGGGAAGGAAAAGAAGTTCGTGTATACATGATACGAGATTGAGATTGCTTTCCGAGAGGTTGCGTTTCCACTGAAGATCATTCTCCAGTGTTTTAGTACAATGACAATCCATCCCTACGCAACTTAGTTCAGTGTCCACCGACCAAAGGGGCACGTTCTTCATCTTCGAGGCGCACTCCTCTGACGCGAGTAGAGAGACCATAAGCTCCCTTAACGACCCAAATCAGCGAAAGGATAGCGAACACCAAAGCAGACCAGTGGATGAATCCAGTGGTTCTTTGCTCGGCGAAGATAGCAAAGAGTGACCAGCAAATGGCGATACTAGCAGGCAGGTCACCCTCAGGAGAGGAGAAAGCGTAAGTGGCCGAAGTGGCTTCGAGGAAGAACCTGTACAGAGTTACATGAATTCCCTTAGTGCTCACTAAGGGGATTAAGAGGAATTAGTGAACTTACAGGGCAAGGAAGACAAGAACTTTAGTCCAAACGCCAGCTGGTTTCTCGAGCGCATTGACACCAAAGGCCTCGAAGATGGTCAAGACTACGAGGACTGTGGTCCATCCGTGGTAGAGAGAAAAAGGAAGGTGGACGAAGAGTTCGTCGGCGACAGACTCGGCAGTGTGATGTTTCTTGACGACGTAATAGATATGGGTGACTGCGGATGAGACGAAGAGAGCGAAGACAAAGGCCACGATGTAATGGTGAGTGGCCCAGAGGTTGACGTAGATGGCGTTCAAAATGGCTAGCAAAGGGAGGCGCCAAGAGATACCGTCAATGATGACACGCTTGCCATTAGGGAAGAATTGGTAGATGATAGTTCCGAGCAGAAGGAGGTGAATCAAAGACCTAGACGAGATTGAGCGCTCTAACTTGAAGATTCAGAAGAACACGACATACCAAATGAGAAAAGCCCAAGCAGCTGGGGTGATGTAGGTGATTTTGCCAGTGAAGTAAATGTTACTGGGAGATGCGACGGTGTAGATATTTGAGCCTAAGAACAAGACATAGCAAATAACGTTGACGATCTGTTTAGAGCAAACTGCTGTTAGAGTACGGCGACGGAAAACGGTAGAAAAGAGCTTGCCTTGAGCAGGATGCCGCTTGTCCAGGAGTCAGACATGATGGTGGTCGAGGTGAAAGATGCGGTCTTGTCTTAGAGCCCTTTTATTGACGGCGGCAATTTCGAGGTCCGTCATTTAGAACGTCATTCTTTCCTTCCGCAGTTATTACTGGAACATACTAGGCCTGTTCGAATTCCTCATTTTCAAGGTCCGGGGTTCCTCTCTCAGAATCAGACAGATCCAATAGACCGGTGTTGTCATCCCCGTTCTAGGGTATCAGTCAAACGCCAGTGCGCGGAATTTAAATAGGGCAATGTACAATGAGACACATGGTAATCAACGAATAATATTTGAACCTGTTCTCGAGACTCAGTCAAGGACAAGCGGTATTCAAGTGACGCACAGGAAGGACGAGTCACGCCGATACAGTGTGCGGCCGAAACACTTCAATGCAGAACATCAAGAGCGACACCAGCCAATCTTATCTTTCCTCCTTTTCCACGTCCGGACATGTTGATTGAGAAGCTAGTGAGGTGGGTTGCGGGTTGCGAGTTGAAGCTAGGAAATGGACGCTAGGGAATGTTCCTGGCTGGTTATGAAAGCAAGTCGGGACTCGGAGCAAATGGGTCCACGTAGAGCTACTATTATTCGTTACACTCATGTAGTTTTGTGAGCGGCATAATACTATCTATCTCGGTTTCGGAGCTCGTCGCTTAGCTGAAGACCAGTCCTTTATACAGTGTCTTGCATAATTTTCTTGAGGTCGCGTTTTTTCGCACTTGTTTATTTGTATTTGCTAGGTGTTCGCTTCCGTACATATGATGTCACGAATATCTCCTCGAGGCGACTGAGGCGACTCGAAGCAACACCAATATCTCTTTTCCTCATGCCTACCAATCCAAGCGGGCCCTTGCATCCAGACATCGGAAGGTTGAGATGGATTCTCGAGGTTCGGAGACACAAACATGGTGTGGCAAAAGGGTAATTTCTGCACAGAGGGTTTAAAAACATGTCGGCTAGGAGGCTGCCAGGACAACGATGGCGCCGAAAAGTACAATGTGCCAGATGTGAAGAGTGTAGCCGGAAAAGTGCCAATTTTTGGTTGGATGCAGGCACACAGCCATTGAAGGAGATAAAGGAGGGATACGTATTCAAACTACTCATTCGTTCCTCAAAGCGCGCTGGACGATGACCAGGAAGCGAGCAGGAAGTCGAGGAAACAGCGACTCGAGCTGACTACTCAATGACACGTAGAGATTCTCATGACATCATACCATCACCTATCAAATACAAATAAACAAGTGCGAAAAAACGCGACCTCAAGAAAATTATGCAAGACACTGTAGTGGTCATCGGCCTTCCCTGCCAAATTCAAACTCCGACACTGGCATAGACAGGTGGTCGAGGTTGATATATTCACTTTCGCCACTCGTTTGTACGGAAAGAAATGTAGCTTGAATGCCTAAAGAAAATTTGTTGGTTCTCACTTTTCAAATTTTGAATCAGAATACCACAAACTGAGATTTATGAGCCTAGATTTGAGTATATCTTGTCCATTCCCTTAGATAGATGAAGAATTCGGGAAAACTGGAACCAAGCCTTTGTGAAGGACGAAATAAGCCACGTTCATGACAAGGAGTTGAGCACTGTCAGGGGACACTCGCGTTTAGAGAGTAGTTCGATGTCGATCGAGACCAAAATGTATTGTGGAAAACCGGCCCGGGTCACGTTTTTCGCGTTTAGACGCGGTGTCCGTTATTACCTCCCACTGTCACTGTCATTTCCACGCGTCTCCCGCTACTGAATGAAAAAAAAGCCTCAAGCAACGTCAACATACGAAGACTATTACCCTTAAAAACCACTCTAGCCACGATGGCCTGGGCAGTCCCGTCACACCGCGCCGCAAGAAGCTGATGGTGGAATTGGAGGTGCAGACCGAAAGGCTCCACCAAAGGGAGGAGGAGATACGCGCTTTGAACAGACGGAATGCAGTCCTTGTCACGCGAAATGGTTTTTTGAGATAACACATCCAGAAAATTTATTCGTGCACGAAATACCGCAGAGAAGGTTCGACGCGAAAAGACGCGTATCAAACATGCAAAAGACGTACAGAAAGGACGCTATACTGTGGGGAACAGGAGCATTTGAGCTGGTAGGTAGCTGGGAAGAGGAAGACGAGGAGGAAGACGAGGATATGCTTGACAATTATTAGTAGTACTAATAGTAGTACCTTATATACATACATCTTTACCTCTTGATAATTAGCACAAAATCTCATAATTGAAGATCTATACATGAAGTACTTTTAGCTACCCTACGAGGCTGAGAACGGTCGGCCAGAGCAATAAATGACGCTTCGAGTCAAAGTAGCGGGAGTCCCTTCATAACGTGGGAACACTTGCCTGAATCCGGTAATACCAGTTTTACGATCACAGATTTTTCGCAGGGGAGGCCGATGACCACTATAATTTATAGAGGAAGCAGAGGAGTATTACGCGTGGATCACGTGTATACTTTCCGTGTTGACTCACGCGCTTTATTTTTACCTTCGACTCTTTTCAAAATCTCGGACCAGAACTGGTGCTTTTACTTCTCAATGTGC
The DNA here is from genome assembly GCA_013368315.1 of Tetrapyrgos nigripes. Taxonomy (NCBI): domain Eukaryota; kingdom Fungi; phylum Basidiomycota; class Agaricomycetes; order Agaricales; family Campanellaceae; genus Tetrapyrgos; species Tetrapyrgos nigripes. The sequence goes on from JAACJM010000113.1 coordinate 248,135, forward strand.
AATCGGTCGGTGATATCAATACCAGGAAATGATTTGTTCTGATAATTACCTAGGTCTTAATGCCGAGCTTACGCCACAGTGGATACACTTTCGAGAACGTGAAAGATTTCTGCTTTGCGAGTATGGAGAAGTGTCAAGCCTTCAAGTACAAAATCCTGGGCCCTTCTCTCCGCTCTCTCGGCCCATGAACTCGTCGTAAAGCCATTTTTAACACGCACATCGAGTGTCCCGAAAACCTGCGACGCGGCGACGGTTTTATGGACAATATTTACACATCAGCACCGTGATATAAGCCATTTGTAAATTGCTGCACGATCTCACGGAGACCTTGCATGTCCACAGCTTTTACATAGAATGCACTGACAGCTTTGGCGCCAGGGAGGCGCCGAGAGAGCGCCCGTTAATCAATATCCGGGCGCCAACATTTCGTGAAAAGTCCATACATCAGATGATTGGGGAGGAAGGTTTACCTTGACAGCACGAGGACGATAGGGTGTCTTTCTGGAAGCTTGCATTCATTTTCCTTCGTTCCATCTGCCCTTCAAAGCCAGCCAAATGCTGGTTTCAGCACGCGTTTATGACATAAACGTTTCGCTGTCGGGAAGCATTCCGAGTTCTAAAGGCCAGCCTCAGTGTGTATTAGACCTACTTCGCTTCTCGTATTACCCCTTCTCATCAGCAGCTCTATCTTCATTCTAGCATGAAGCAGCATACTCCACTGGCAACCAAGCCTCAGCCCCTTCCCTCTCATCCACCTATCCGTGCATTCAACCTCAACACTACCGTCGGGTCGAAGCCTCCCAGAGATATTGTTCTTGAAGAAGCTGCGATCGATTTCTGGCATGCGTTCAATCCACGACCAATACGTATGCTCAATCATGAAGACTTGCATTTGGCCTCGCAAGCTTTGGAAATTTGGGAGCAAAAAGTACAGTCAGGTATCCCCAAGCTGACAGAGCTCCGCGCGGTGCGCCCCATCCATATGCGCTATAGCAAAATTTATTCTCAACTGCCTTCCACTCTAGTATAAGCTCAGTTTTCTCGTTCTCGACATGCTACAAGTGCTTAAACGTGTCATATTGATTCCAAAACTTTCGGGGGACGCACATAAGTCGTTGAAATCTCGAATTCAAGATCTTATACTCGATATCTACGCCAAAATACTGCAGGAGAAGAGGTCGACAACACGGGCAAGGTAGAATCTTCCTCTCATGACCCTAAATGTTCACAACTGATTTTGACAGGGATTTATTAGCTGGACTCTCCGAACATATCGGCACCAACTTGCTTAACTTTGGGGAACACCCCATCCTGGTAAGTCGTGTATTAACTTCTAGGCTTTCTAGCCTCATGGTGATCTTTCAGTGGGCTACCGCGGAGCTTCCGTTCATCATAGAGTTGCTTGAGGCATGGACCCTGAGCGAATTGTCTCCAGATGTATCAGTGAGTAAGGACTCTCTACGCATGCCACATGTCTCGGTCTGACCGGCAGTCGTAGGAGACTGGAATACTGGGCAGTCTTCAAGGCATCTACCTGGTCCCATGTCTCCCAATTGTATCCGTGTCGCAAAATTTACGCTCTCGAGCATTCAAACTTTTCAAAGAATGGAGCTTGGTCTTGAACATACCTTTGAGAACCAAAACTCCCGATCCTACTCCAGACAACGTAGAATGGCGATTCATTGACGTCGGAACTCTCGCTCACGTCTTGCAGTCATTGGAGAATGCTGCCGGTACTGGTGACACAAAGGTATCTACTAAATGCCTTCTCCGCTGCACGAATCTGAGTTTAGTGATTAGAACCTTCGTATAGCGCTACAGAGGCTCCAGCACTTTGTCAACATCGATATGGACGTGGATTTGGTAAGTGATTCCTTCCTGGTGATTAACTATGCTGAGACTAACATCGATAGGTGTTTACCATCCGTAAATCGTTCTCCACGGTCTACGAACTCTTCAGAAAATCTCGTTCTTCACTGCGACCTGCTGAAGTCAAGCAGATTCGTTTGCAAATGAAGCTTTTGACTTCTGAAGATCTGAGGTTCAATATTCCTCAGTTCTACTCCTTGCGGCCAGCCAATGCTGCATCGCAGATAATGATTGGTCAAGCTATACCTCAAGCAGGCAGCGTCATCACTTTCGTCAAGGCCCCATTCGAAGGTTACTCTTACGAATACGTAACCCCGGAGCCAGATAATGGAATGGTGTTCACATGTATCAGCTTGGACATCCCTGCTCAAGTTCTATTTGATCTTTTCGTCGCAAAATGGAACCAATACAATCGCCACCCACTATGGCCCTTGGTGACTTTCGAGCTTCAGCATCTCTGCAAGCTCAGCCCAACTCTTTGGTGTCAAGGTTCTTTGGAATCTGCCCTGAAGTCTATTAGCCGCGACTCCAAAGGCAGTTATGAAATATGCTTTAGGGTTATCAGAAACAATAGCTTCGAAGAGAGGAAATCTCAGCAGATTTCCACACTTATGGCTTGGGAAAGGATTGTTGCATGTGCGACACCGTCTACCTGGATTTCGCCCTCTCTTCCCAGGCATCCAACTTCGTGGATGCAGGTACCAACGCTGTCGTTTGTTGGCTCGGGTTCGGAAATTCATCCCCATATGTCGTACCCGCCAATCCTTGCATCTCACATCTGGGTGCCCAAGCAATGGGAGGAACTTGGGCTAAACCCTCGATACCTAACTCAGCGCATTCCATGCGCAAAAATCAGTGTCAGCACCAAGAAATCCCTACTAAACGGCGGATATCTGTCCAGAGAAGAAGCACAGTCCTTGGTCGGTAGAACTGTACAATTTGCAATCGAAGTCCCGATCAATGGTATGGCTACGACTCCCTTCGAAACCAAAAGTCCTGCTTCTCGTGACGCGATCGGCCATGTCGTTCACGTCTCATTCATCTGGGGGTTTGATCCAAATGGGATGATTCTTAGGGGTATCGAGCGTGACAACACAGAAAGATGCCGTTCCTTTTTCGTTGGGGATGAGAAGCGATACCCACTGGTTGATGATCGCATAACTTGGAGGAATGCCAACAGAAACGAGTTGGAACCAATCCGACCTATCTGGATTGGTGCCGTCGAAACCAGCGGGGAACGACCGCGAAGTGGCAGTTCTCAGTTAACTTCTGGCCTACATTAATGAACACGTGGATGCTCTTCATTCGTGGAACATGTCCCATGAATTCATCTCAGCCAAGTGACTACCAAAAGTGGGTTTGCAAAAAGGGCTGGGCTAAATCCATGGTAACTGTTCCACCGAGAAATGAGACGGCAGAACACTCGATTGCGTCTCGCTGGTTTCTCTGGCCCTCGCAGGATGGCGGCCACCAGCTCGCTATCTGCATCCACATTGTCATAAAATAATTGACGGTCATGAGGAAAGATTCTTCGGGCCTGTCACGCTTCTTCTACCTATTTATTCTAGCGGAGGTTTGAGGGGATACTCGCTGCCGTTAGCTGGCAGCAGAGTAACCCGTCTGGCACCCGTTCTTTACCTCTTAATTTCTCAACGTCGCCAATTGTTGTTCCTCGGTATCAGGACGTCGTTGTGTTGAAATGAGTTATATAATATGTAACCTGGACTACTATTAAACATGCAGGTCCCACTCATCGCTATTCCTTTCATTTCCATCAACTCAGATTCCTATTCATCTCCTTTTCGGACCATGTATACAGACTTGTATCTCCTTTGATACTCCGCTTTCACACCTTTACTTTATCACTCAACTCATTTCGAATGGTTTTACGGAGGACTGGACTTGATACTCATCAATGTCTTCGGAACTTCCTCTCCGTCTTTCTTGAAAGTGGGTCCTTCCACCCTTTCCTCGTAGTCACTGTGATATTCAACTCATGTTTTCAGGCTACGCATGGCCAGCCTTTTCTGCATGATTTCGTTTTCGCCCTTCAATAGACACTGCCACCACCGCCACTCCTTTAGGTTTGGACTTTTTCACCTCATCCCGCTATAGCACCTGTTTATTGCCACATTCACAAACTCCACAATTTATCACTCACGTTCGTTCACAATTACCCTTCCTTCAAATCTTCATTCACCTCTGCACGTTCATTATTGAAGGCGATCTCTTCGGGGGACGCATTTATCCTACCTTTGCACCCAGCACTATGGAGGTGATACCGTGTCCCGCTTAGGTCTCGCATTACTATACCCGCTTTTCACTCTCCTACCTATTCCTTGGCCTTTTAATCGACGTGACTTGCCACAAACTGCTTGAAAACCCACCTTCAACTTATCTGTGTCCTTCTCTGTCCTCGTACTACGCCACGGCCGGCATAGGCAGCCACAGAGCTGGATACAGAACGCGGCAATCAATTAAGGATTACCTCGAGAATGCTATTCTTACATTTTGCAGCTCCACTTCAACAGTCTATCGTCCGTCCAAAGAAGCTAGATTGCTAGGCTAGACTCGAAGCTTACAGGACTCGAATTCATGGATATTCAAAGACGAGGTCACTTTTGCACTTCCGAGTGATAGAGATCCCTTCTTGCATTCAGCTTGTACAGAAGTTGGCCGCGCGAGACAGCTTTAAATTTATATCAGTGCACTAACCATACTTACAGACATACATACGGTATCTGGCAAATTGTTAGCAAGTCTGTTCGACAAATCATAACGAGGCCAATCCAAGCCCAAGCACGTATAAATCCTCCCAGTTTCCTCACTTTTTTTTACCAGCATCAACCCCACCAACGATTGCTACCTCCTCTTGAAATCCTCTGTCCACCCACAATGCATTTCACCACCGCTCTCATGCTCGGATTTTCCTTCTTTGCTGCAACTGCCGTTGCACAAGACGTCGGACAATCTTGCCCATCTAATGAGGCCGGTGAGTATGCTTCCTTGCCTACTCTTTCTCTGTCCTTAATTCCAGACCCTACTTAACACTGTATCATTGTGCAGGCGCCGTAGGGTGTGCCAACACCGCTAGCGTTAACGGCGGCAACGCTTACATCTTCCAGTGCAACGGGTTCGAGTTCGTCTTGTTCGCTCCTTGCGGTTGCCCCACTTGCTGCCGAACAGAGGGCCCGTTCAACGCCGTTTGCACCTCTGGCTGAGGACAATGTGCAATCGCTTTGTATGCTTACGAGGTCAGTGTATGCGTTCATAACTATCGTTGTAATTGCTTAGGATGGTCATAGATCCCCTTCAAGTGGATATTGGTCAGAATTGTAATATAACTTGTAAATGTTTTTCGAGAAAAACCGTGAATGTAAACGTCAAAATAAGAACAGAATCAGCGTCTGCCGCAAGCTGAGCCGCGTCCAGTAATAGCTCACTTGGAAGGAACATTCAGCTCTGGTCGCCCGACCTGACAGTTTATACATCGAACCGATGCGCCTTGAGTACTTGAGTACTTTAGGCTTCAATGAAAGAAAAAAAAGCGACACCAGTTCAATAAGGCCGTATTATGTTACATAACTAGAATCTACATACACAGAAAAATGTCCTTCTACTTCCTCTTTTCTCTTCTCGTAGCGATAGCTGGTAACTAGAACCCTGTATGTGCGCCCATGCTATGTATACAACCGAACCAGGGCAGATAATGATAAACGAGACAACTAGCGATGATGCCTCATCCCCCCAACCAACACGTATGTACTATAGTAGATCCCAAACCCCCTTCAATCATGCAGTAGGTCCAGCTTTCCTGACCTTCTCATTGACATCACTCTCATATAACTTGAAAGCCTTGCCAAACATGCCCGCGAGTTTCCGGACTTCCCTACCGAATGCTTCCTTGTCGGGCCAGGCGACTTCGGGGTTCAACAATTCCCTTGGGACACCCTCAATTTCCGTAGGAACTGTTAGGTTGAAGACACCAAAGGTTTCGCTCTTGCCTGCCGCTAACGATGCAGCGAGAGAACCATCGTGGATGGCGTCGATGATCTTACGGGTGTATTTGAGGGGGCAACGTTTGCCGGTACCGTACTTGCCGCTGGTCCAGCCAGTGTTGACCAGCCAGCAGTCGACGTTGTGTTTGGACATACGTTCGGCAAGCATGTCTGCGTAGCGGGAAGGCTGCAGAAAAAGATTTAGTGAAAATGTAACAGAAAGCTTCTAAACGAAATACGCACGTGAAGGACAATGAAGGGTGCACTGTAGCAAGTGGAGAAGGTAGGGATGGGCTCCAAAACACCATCTTCGGTTCCTGGAGTTTTCGAGGTGTAACCGGCCAAGAAGTGGTAGCTGGCCTGCTCGGGAGTGAGCTTGGACACGGGAGGAAGGACACCAAAGGCATCACAAGTCAACATGATAATATTGCTCGGTTGTCTGTCAACTTGACAAGGAATCTTGGCATTGGGGATGAACTCGATGGGGTAGGCACAGCGAGTATTTTCAGTGATACTGATATCGTCGTAATCGGGTGCACGAGTCACAGGGTTGTAGACAACGTTCTCTAGAATGGAACCAAAGCGAATAGCATTGTAGATTTCGGGCTCCTTTTCGGCCGATAGGTTGATACATTTGGCGTAACAGCCTCCTTCGATGTTGAAGACACCGGTATCTGACCAGACGTGCTCGTCGTCACCAATCAAGAGACGATTAGGATCCGCGGAGAGAGTCGTCTTGCCAGTGCCTGAGAGACCGAAGAAGAGCGTGACGTCGTTATTTTGCATGCCAACGTTTGCAGAAGAGTGGAGAGACAGTTGGCCAAACTTGACAGGTTGGAGGTAGTGCTAAAGATAAGTGGAGCTGGATGAGATTGAGAAGAGAACATTGGAGACAATGTGACTCGCCATGACACTGAAGACACCCTTCTTCATCTCACCAGCGTATTCAGTACCAAGAATGACCATTTCCATACGTTTGAAGTTGATTTCGACGGAGGTGGTGGAAGACATGCCCTTGGTGAAACGGTTGGCGGGGAATTGACCGGCATTGTAGATGATAAAGTCGGGCTCGCCAAACTCTGCCAGCTCTTCCTCGGTCGGACGAATGAGCATGTTATTCTGGGAAAAGTGAGCGAAGCTTCCTTAAAAGGTAAGAAATGACGTACCATGAAAAGCGCATGGTATGCTCTTGCACAAATGACACGGACCTTGATCCTGTACTTGGGATCCCACTAGAAGAAATGTATTGGTATGATACAGTATGGAGAGGAGAATAGAAACGCACTCCGGCGAAACCGTCAAAGACGTAGACGTTGTCTCGGGTGTTGAGATAATCGATGGCACGCTCGCGATTGATTTCAAAGGTGTGCTCGTCCATCTTGATGTTGACGGAGCCCCACCAGATATCGTCCTTGCTAGTGTCTTCAAAGACAATACGCTTGTCCTTGGGCGAGCGACCGGTCTTCTTGCCAGAAAAGTTGATCAGAGCACCGGATTGGGAGAGGATGGCGCCTTCATTGCGAATGGCGTCTTCGTAGAGCTGGGCTACGGAAGCATTGCGCTTGAGATAGATCTTGTCCATGTCAAAGCCAGCTTGGGAGAAGTAGTCGAGCTCCCTCCCAATGACTGGGAGGTGTCAGCGAGGAGACACGGTTGCAAGGAGGAGACATACGTTGGGAATAGAGCTCAGCGTCTGAGGACTGAGCATAGTTCTTGTGGAGAATGTGGGGAGTCACGTAGGGAGTCTGGATGGGCATTGTTGGAACGAATCTTTTGGAGGCAATCACGTAACGAAAAGCGGTGGGTTTTATAGTGTTTGGAATTATGGTCCGCCACCTGAGCATGAAATTGGTCCGATAGGAGCCACATACACGGTTTTACCCGACAAAAAAGGCCCCTTTTTCGAGCAGTCCTGGATGCGGAAGAATGCCTTCCCGACAACGAGCTCAACGACAGTCCTCAAATCACATGGAGGTAGCTTTGCACCACGGCCGGCGCTTCGGCCGGCCTCTTTCTTATAAACTCGTCCATTTCCTTTTCGTCCGCAGAGACATGTCTTGTTCTGTTCGTCAAATAATCGCCGCAGACTTGTCAGAGCTTGCAAACTTACACGTAAGTATCGTCATCTCTCCTCGTCTCCATCTCACCCGTTTCCTTTTGCACAGGCGGCTCTCATACCTGTTCCCTATCCTCCCAGCTTTTTCATCAACCTCCTCATTCAATCCAACTACGCCTGTCTCATCGCCCACGACACCAGCTCAGCATCCCCAGACGCGCCCATCGCCTTCATATCCGCCTCCATTCATAAATCCAACTCAATCACCGGCTCTCAAAAGCCTCACATTCAACTACTGACCCTTGGTGTTCTTCCAGAGTACCAACACAAGGGTCTCGCGCGTACACTCGTTCAGCAGGTCATTTCCACTTTGCACACTTCTTCAGATCCCACTCCACCCATATACACTCATGTCTGCACAACCAACACCCTCGCGCAATCCTTCTACCGCAGCCTCGGTATGACGCCCTTTCAATCGAGCCGCGATAGCGGTCCCTTCATCGCGCGTAACAAATACCCTTCTTATTCATCGCGCTGTCGAGATGATCTAGTCGAGCTTTTTAGAAGTAGAGACGCGTATCTCCTGGTTGGGGAGGTGTCTGTGTAAAACAGTGCACCTGTGTAGCTATTGCTATTGACATCAGACATCCTGTGTTCTAGTGACTGTACATATACGTGTAGAATACCTGTACACCACTTCGTACGTATCCAAATGCCTATAACAATAGATCTTTTCCCCGTTTCTTCCCTACCCCCGGTTTGCACACGACCTCGACTCTTCGAAACTCCCCTATTCGCCAGATGCCGAAATCCGGCCAGAACAGGACCCGACCGGTATGTCTATCGATCCTTTACGTCACACTGGCTAGACCCTGTACCTGATCTCCAACGCGGAGCTCCTTGCACCTCCTCCGCGTACGTCGTCCCAAACCCTTGGTTTCGGTTCTGGCTCTGGTTCATTGTTTGAACGGTTCTCCGACATTTGGAAAAGAAGAAGCACTGGATGAGCAAAAATATCTCAATGGAGCTGCATTTGATTCAACGTTCAAGCAAGCTGAAGCCTGAAAGTCCGTTGAGGACCGAAGGTACCTATGGACTCTTGTCGGTTTATTGGTCATCATAGTATGCGTCATTGGGAATCCTTCTACAAGTTGCGCTATCGATGATATCTAAGACTAGTACTGCAGCCGTATCTCTTTCTCATTCAATTACTACCACTGGACGCCAGCGACCCCTCTGTCCAGGAGAATCTCAATGTTTCGAGACAGTACCGATTTTCCTGCAAGTCTCGAGGTCACTGCAAATTCGACTTTACAGTCTGGGTAATTAGTGCGTTGGGCAATCACAGCCTACAGGAGTTGCCTCCCGGTGCGTCTACCGTTATCACTTACAAGTTTGGATTCGCGATGTGACGGTCGTGAAAACGAAGTATACGTATATGAGCCTTCGGATTCGGGTTTTCGGACGACCAACAGCGATACTAGCTACTTACTCTGGGAACGATAGTGAAAATTTAGACAGAAATGAACCATGTACTTACGAGAAAGGTTTCTAGATGGGGCCGAGCGCAAATGGACAGAAATAGCCACCTGAAGATCTAATCTAATTACAGAAGGATTCTATCTTTCAGCTGAGTTACTGCCGCTCGAAACGAGAACGAAACAATGGGTCTGTTTCTGGTTGGTTTCTGGAAGTTGAAGTTTGAAGTTGGTTTCGGCTTGGCGACCTCAAGTCGCTGCTCCTAGTGCCAGGGGCAATGATGGGTGTACATGGACGCTCGTGTCGCGGTCAGACTTCGCATGGTTGAGAGAAATGACACTTTGAGCCTTGTGGCGCTAGTATACGCATCCATTAGCGACGGACGCGGACGGACAGAGCATTCAAGGAGATAATCATACGGAATGGTCTGAGGTACATAGAAGATCGGAGGCGTACCACAGAGACAGGAACGGGAACAGGGACAGGGACAGCACTATAGGCGAGTAATTACTGTCTGCGCCACGGATCTTCCACCAACAGCCTTCAAACGTCACCTATTAGAGCAGATTGGTTCGAAAAAAAAAATACTCGGCAACGAAAAACGCGACAAACTGAGACAACTTTCACCGACTCAAAATTCAGATCTTGTCGATCTTATCAGTGGTGGACTGTTCAGATGTCGCAGCTCAAATTTGTACGATCATCATTCGATACGATTATAAGAGCTGAGTCTGTTTTTTGAATAATAGGGATTGACTGGTATACGAGGAAGTTTCAACCAATGACCAACTACCCAGCTCCCTTCTGACTTTAAACGATCGACACCCTCTGAGATAAATCGAACGAGAGAGGCACTAGATATACTCGACAATGATTGATCCCTCTCCTAAAACAATGTCAGAGTCAGTGCTTGTTCAAGAATCAAAGTACGAATTAAAAATTGCCTCAACTCACAAGCATCCTACTCTCTTCGAGACTGATTAGTAGACGCACCAGTGGCGGCCAAACTGAGTGAAGTATGAAATGCAGTTGGCAGAACCACCGGCATTGCATGAGGTATTTTCATCGTGTTTGGCATTGAGGCAAGCGAGTGAACAGTCATCTCCTTGAGGGTCAAGGGTGCAGCAGTGAGACCCGTCGGCAAAGTGGCACTGGCAATAGTCGCAGCTCTGGGCAGAAACTGCGAGGACCAGGAGGGTGAAGATGACTTTGGAGATTTGGACCATCGTGAACGACGTGAAGTTGAGGTGGGTAAAAGTGCCGAGTGAGAGAGAGTAGCTTGGCTTCGGTTGCGAACGGGGCTTGGAAGCTGGAGTTCCCTGTAGTCTTTGCAGCGTTTAAATACCCTTTCCTGTTATTATTTTCTCCCTTTTTCGTTCCTTATCGTTGCTTTTTTGCTGTCAGTAGCGAACAATTTTTTTTTGTCGCTTAGCGTGGTTCCAACAACGTTTCTGACGGGCGTTGTCCTGCGTTTTCTGGCGTTGCTAGGTACATAGAGAGGTAGAGCCGGAGAAATAGTCTTTCCTCTACCGGCGGCGAAGATCCGACTCTGCTCTTGACACGTTCGACTAGTAGTACTTCCAGCGGATAGTCTGGGAATCTGTATCCACTCCGAGACGACCTCAAAGCGCGAAAATTGGCGTGGACTCTATGGATACTGTTCGGAAAGCACATCAGCAAACCAACGAAAGACTGTCGAAAAGAATCCCAGCCACAAGCCACTGCATGCGCGGATACTTACTGTATTACCGACTTTTGAAATGCCCCCAAGATTGTTTAGCCTCTGGGTCTAAATTGAATATGGATAGATATGGGTACCTATCGTGGACGTACAGTGTCAGCCCGGAGTAACGGAGTAAGGCGTACCGTCGAGTCTCGACTACTAGATCGCAAGCCAGAGCTTTATCCGAGTAGTTTATTGGTTCATGAGAGGCGTTTACCGTTTCAAAGAACATTTATTTGAGGTCGAACGACATCTATCATGGTATCGCTCCAGTGGCTGTCACAACTACGAATGTATGAGTGTACAAGGCACCGTCTGTGATGGCGGGTCAGCGGATGTATACTGCCCAGCGCATGTATGTTTTGAACCGCACCATCTTGAACGGATGTAACCGCAACTTGAATGAGAATTGAGAGTTAGATTAACCTTGACCGGGCCGTTTGTGAGTCACAGTCTTGGTTCCAGGCATCGGACCAGGCCGAGCGCTGTACTTCGTGTTACTATTATCGAAGCAATATCGAAGTCTTGATCCTGACAGAGTGAAAACGAACTTGAATTGAAAAGGAATGTAAGCTGCAGGCAGATGTCCTGACTTGCTTGTTCTATATAGGACGTCAGAAGGTTCATTTTTGATTCACTGGCAGAAAGACTAAAAAAATGTGATGGTCGATGACCAATGACCAGCAAAAGTACCAGAACACCGGAGTATTGGAAAGTCCAAGTCCATGGCAGAGTCTTCGGCCGCGCAAGCACATGACCTGCGGAGTTTGAAAGCCATAGCTGCCTCAGCCCGCAAACCCTCCAGACCCCTATCATCTCCAGCCATTTCCCTTTATAAGTAATAATGACGTACATAGGAAGGGAGGGAGCATGGAAAGAACACGATGTGCTGGCGCTACCCACACAAGTCTGCTAGACCCCATTCCGGCTCCCGCATTTGTTCCTGCATGTGAGGGTTAAGGCCTCAAGCCGATGACTAAAGAAGGAAATAAAAGAGAGTTGATTCGACTACTGACTACGATACAAATAGACAACTTATATACTAATCAGGAAGATCGAATATAAAGGAGACTTGTAAGAACTGGACGTAACGAACGATGTAAGTTAGAGGATGACAAGATAAATGAGATAAATGCCTAAATATGGAGGAGATCGTTACACTGCAGATGCTACACTTTCTGGTAAAATGTATACCAGCCCTTGTCTCAAGGGCAAGGCCAACGCATTTTGTAAGCATTGCCATAACTGACCTCAGTGCAAGTATGTAGAAGCAGCTGATCATGAGGCCCAGTGAAAAGTCGGTTTCCCTAGAGCGAACCAGAGCAAATGTGCACCCGCAAATGATCGGGGAAAAAAGAGTCAGAAAGAGTCCGAGCGAACTAGGCTATACATATGCTAGGTATTGCACTAGATAACTGCTAGATAACTGCTAAAGTATGGCTAATTCTCCTTACTTTGTTGTCAAAGCAACTAGTTCCTATGAAGTTAGGCTAAGTTAGCCAGGTAACTTCACTCTACTTGTCCAACTTATCATTATGTATCCTACGTACTGCGTAGTACAATGTTATCTACACTGTACAAAGGCATAGCTTCGTTTCGTCAATGACTTCGGCAGGTCCCAAGCATCTTAGAAACACTCGACGTCATTCAAGGACTTCGTGCCTTTCTCTTCCTTCTACCATCACCATTTCCAGTTGATGTCATGAATCGTCTCCCGCCTATTCATTTTCCTTTCTATTCTTTTCCCTTTACTACTTACTTCCCACTCTAACCCCATAAACATCAACCATTTCTCATCACTGTCTATAGTTACCATCTCTCTAGATCTATGACTCATATTCCTATCTCCTCCGATTCCTATCTCCATGGACATTCTCACTGTCAATCACTCCGTATGATCTAGTACCTTCATCTATCCATATTTAACTCATTATTCTCTCGCCCTTGACATTTCCACATGATACCGTCCATTATTACTTACTCTTTCCCATCTGTTCGTATTTTACTTATATACCTGTGATCTTTGTAACCTATTCCTTAGTTCGTTCACTTCGTCTCCGCTCCGTACTCTTACTACGCAGTGTAGAGCCTAGTCAGCTTACTTCTCTCTATCTCTTTACCTCTCTATTTCTCTTGACTAATCTATTCTCTTGTAAACCGGCTCTCTCGTATTGTGTGACTTGGGTGGTTATCGAGTGTACCGACAACCTTGACACTTGAACGAACTCCCATACACCCACCTCACAAAATCCTTCCATCGTATTGGACTGTCCTATTATCCTATCCCTCCCCTACGGTGCCCCAAAGCTCATCAACTCTACCCTGTGTGAGGAGCCTCACAGGTTGGCAGGCGTGAACTACTCAAGGAGTAGTTACACGAGGTCATCCCCCGTCTACACAGTCCCGAGACGTAATACCAGACTCGCTAAACCCGAGTAAGGTGGTCGACCGGTTCTGTAATTGAAATCCAAAAACCCTTTTTCACTCTGTCTACCCCACGCCCCCGAATTCGTATCGAACCTCCTGAAACCCCTCGTGACTACGAACGGATTCCATTTCCCCTTCCCCGTTACCTCTTGTACTCCGAATACGCGGTCTCTCACGGAAGAAAACTACGAACGGATCCTTGGAGTCTCGACCGACACTTCGTTTGCACAAGACGTTGGGTGTGGAAACTTATCTCAGGTGACGTAGTCCTCTCAACGTTCTCGTACATAACGGTAAAAGAAGACTTCGATACAGGAGAAACTGTGGTTCAGATTCAAGGACCTTTATTCCTCAAAGAACACGTCGACTACTCTCCATTTGCACCTTCCCCCGAATACGGCCTAGCATCTTCCTATATCCTAGGGCCCAACTACCTTTCATAAAAAAATCAGTGTATGACTGAGCGACGGTCCGCATCTGCAGATCCGAAACTCCGTTGTGCTAACCGACCACACGTATTCCACCCCGCATCGAACCAAGACGCTTGCTATATCTCTGAAAATGGCGACAACCCTTGGGTTCCGTGTAAAGCTCAACCCTGCCTGAACAGATACAACACTCAGCGACTTACCGACGTAGAACTCCCGAATTGGTTACACGTTATAACCCAGCTCCAAGAACTCGCGATTCAAAAGGCACATCGAAAACCGAGAACCAGATCAGGCCAAGGAACTTCTACACCTACCAACCAACCTTCCAATAACCCACCAGAACCAAACGACCCCACTTCCCCACCTTCTTCGCCCATCATTCCATCCGCCGAAGGACCATCCGTAGCCCCCCGTCGTCCCCCTACACCTCCTTCTCCAGACCCATCAGAACCAAATGACTCAGTCATGGCTGACACACCTCCTATTGGGTCAAACGGAACCTCAGAACAAGGAAGAAAACCAGATCCCTTCAACGGAGAACGTAGCGAGGCAAAACGATGGTTGGCCCAGTTTAATAACTATCTACGCATGAATAAAGGAAGGTACCCAACTGAAGAAAGTCAGGTTTCATTATTTCTGTCATTCTTCACGGGAGAAAAAGGAGGAGATTGGGCAACACAGAGATTGACGGAACGAGATGCAGATGAGGAAGACGAGGAGTTGACGGATACACCAGATCAACGGAGATGGATAACTTTAAAAGAGATACGTGATAAATTCAAAAGGGACTTCAGACCTTTAGCCTCGGAAGATGTGGCCAGAACAAAAATCAAGTTTGCCAGAATGAAGGGAACGGATATCAGCGGCTATAACAGCATTTTCGACACGTATGGAGAAGAGTCTGAATTCGGAGAAGCAGCATTGTTGGAATTCTATCAGGACGGGCTACCACCCAAACTTCGAGAGGCAGTTGGAAGGACGTATCCGAAATGGAAAAACTTCGACCAGTATCAGGAAAGAGCTGTGGAGCTTCACTTAGAATGGTTGAAGGAACGAGAGAGACAAGGACGCTGGAAGACTACTTCAACGTCAAAGAATAGTCCAGGTCCGTCTCAAGGAAGAACGGTAGCTAGCGTAAATGCGCTCATGGGATCAGGTGCTAACTCATCTTTCAATCTACCGCCGAAACTGACACCTGATGAAAGGGACCGACTCCGAAAAGCAGGAGCATGCTTCGCATGTAGACAGACTGGACACATGAGCAACGAATGTCCAACATTCCCGAGAACGTCATCTCAGAACACGTCCCGAACTTTCCCCTCTCGTATTATTCGAACAGCTGAAACCGCATCCCCTCCACCGGTAACGGTAGCACAAGCGTCTTCATCTCGAAACACGATCAAAGAAATCTCCGACATGGTAAATAGGGTTAAAGGATTAGAAGGAGAGGAAAAGGAACAAGCAACCGTCTATTTAAAGGACATTATGTCTAAATTGGATTTTTAAAGCACTCCTCTGCTACGTCGTCAGTAGGAGTAAAACAGTACACCGGACAGTTAAAGAACAATCGATATAGTGTCTTATACCCCTCTTGTGAGCGAACCTTTCCTTCAGAGATAAGAATGTCAGCAATCACTCGCAACAAACAGATACCATCAATCACACTCAAAACTGAACTAATCGGCAAAATTACTGGCAGAAAAATCGACGCAAGCGCTCTAATAGACAGCGGTGCAGAAGGCATAATCATTAACAGCCAATTCGCACAAAGAAATCAACTTACCCTCCTTCCTATCAAAAACCCGTTTCCAGTTCGAAATGTTGACGGCTCTGAAAACACTATGGGATGGGTACGAGAATACACTATCCAAAATCTTCGTATCTATTCCCGAGACAACAAGGCGTACCATGAAGAACAGGCCGAATTCTACGTAACGGACATTGGAGATCACGATATAATCCTCGGTACCGATTGGTTGGAAGAACATAATCCAGACATAGACTGGTCAGAATCACGGGTAGACATGACCAGATGCCCAAAAACATGTATCACAGCAAAACCTCCCGTTCTCCACTTGAAAACTAAAACCTTGAAACCCACAGTCATCGATCCAAGAACCCATCACAAGGAGTACCAAGTCAGGTGGATAGAACCAATTGGACGATTCAAACCAATTGCCCAATCGAAAATTGCAGGAAGACGTCGTCGAATTCCTATTCGATCCTTCCACCGAAATTCAGAAGAAACGGCAATCTTTACCGAAGACGACTACGGGAGAGATACGATCCCAGAACGGTGGGAACAGGACGTAATGGAGGAATTGTTAGGGAAAGAAGAAAGATTCGATGAAGAAGCATCAGGGACACCGGATTTGAACATCCGTGCGGGTTTTACGAAAGCACAAGAACTCGCAGAGGCAGCTCAGGACGTTCAGGTCGATATACCTCTTAAAGATAAGATTCCTTCGCAGTATCATCAGTTTCTACGAGTCTTTGACAAACAAACCTCAGAACGATTACCAAAATGTGGCGAATGGGATCACGCTATCGAGTTGAAATCGGACTTTGAACCACGCCCTTGCAAAACATATCCGTTGTCCCCAAATGAACAAAAGGAGCTCGATGAATTCATCAAGGAAAACTTGGAGAAAGGGTACATAAGACCGTCGAAGTCCCCTATGGCAAGTCCCTTCTTCTTTGTAAAAAAGAAAGACGGAAAACTACGACCAGTACAGGATTACCGTGCCCTAAATAAAGGGACCGTCAAGAACGAATACCCTTTACCGCTTATATCGGAACTCGTAGATAAACTCAAAGGGGCACGAATATTTTCCAAAATCGACCTTAGATGGGGATATAACAACGTGCGTATCAAGAAGGGAGATGAATGGAAAGCGGCGTTCAAAACCAACCGCGGTCTCTTCGAGCCAACGGGGATGTTTTTTTGGTCTTATGAACTCTCCAGCCACATTCCAAGCAATGATGAACACTCTATTCAAGGATCTGATCGACTCTGGAAAAGTCGTAATCTATATGGACGATATTCTCATATTCACGGAATCACTAGAAGAACATCGACACATGGTAAAACAAGTATTGGCACGACTCCATGAAAACGACTTGTATGCTAAACCGGAAAAATGTACCTTCGAAACCAACTCAGTAGAATTCCTCGGCCTCATCGTGTCACATAACACATTGGCGATGGATCCAGTCAAGGTCGAAGGAGTAACTAAATGGCCAATCCCACGGAACGTCAAAGACGTACAGTCGTTCCTCGGCTTCGGAAACTTTTATCGTCGTTTCATACGAGATTTCTCAAAAATCGCACGACCATTGTTCGATCTCACGAAAAAGGAACATCCATGGGAATGGTCTGAGGAAGCTCAAAGGGCCTTCCAGGCACTCAAAGATACGTTCACGACTTCACCAGTTCTTCTCATGCCCGATCATTCTAAACCATACCGAGTAGAAGTTGACGCGTCAGATTACACCACAGGAGGTATCCTGCAACAACAAGGATCGGATGGCAGATGGCACCCAGTAGCCTACTTGTCAAAAGCGTTATCCGAAACCGAACGGAATTACGACATCCATGACAAAGAACTGCTAGCAATCATACGTGGACTTGAAGCCTGGCGGCACTACCTGGAAGGAGGGCCACACACCATCGAAATCTTGACCGATCACGACAACCTTAGATACTTCACCACGGCTCAAAAACTCAGCCGACGGCAAGCAAGGATGGCCTTGTTCCTGACCAGATTCGACTTTACGCTCACCCATAAACCTGGAAACCTGAATCGAAGTGACCCACTTTCTCGGAGATCGGACCATAAAGAGGGGGTCGAGAACGACAACAAGGACAGGGTCTTGCTTGACCCTAGATTCTTCAGAATTCGAGCGACACGACCAGGAACGGTAACCGCAATAGGAGATGCGGAGTTGAAAAGGCGGATTAAGGAATGTCCAGATAAGGATGCTGAAGTCGTGAGTGCGTTACAAACTATCTTTGACAACGGACCCCGCGCTTTGGCAAAGAATTTACAGGAATGGAACTACGAAGACGGAATTATCTTGTTCCGAGGGAAGATCTACGTCCCGAACGATCAACAACTCAGACGGGACATCGTTAAAATGCATCACGACAGCCTTACTGCCGGTCATCTGGGACGATTCAAAACTTACGAGCTCGTCAGTAGAGAATTCTGGTGGCCTGGTATGTCAGTATTCGTTCGCAGCTACGTTGAAGGATGCGCTACCTGCCAGTTAACCAAGGCAAACAACCACCCTGCACATGTACCCTTAATCCCGAACGAAATACTGGAACGGCCCTTTGGTACCATTACGACTGACTTCATCACAGATCTGCCAGAATGTGACGGCTTCAATGCAATTCACGTCACGGTCGATCGTTCAACAAAAACAGTTGTCATTTCCCCATGCAGAAAAGATATTGATAGCAACGGAACAATCGACCTATTGTTCGACAACACTTGGCGACGGTATGGCTTATGGGATAAAATGATATCCGACCGCGGACCTCAATTCGCAAGCCAAGTGATGAAAGGCATTTACGCTAAGTTAGGTATCACTTCGGCACTCAGTACAGCTTATCATCCGCAGACAGACGGCGAAACAGAAAGGTTCAATCAAGAATTGGAACAATACCTTCGAACCTTCTGTAACTATCGTCAAGACGATTGGGTCAAATACCTACCGTACGCCGAATTCTGTCATAACACCCGGGTCCACTCAGCGACTGGGAAATCGCCGTTTGAATTACTCCATGGATTTCTGCCCCGACTATTCCCTTCCATCAATCCAACTTCACACGTACCAAAAGTCGAAGAACGCCTCCAGAACTTGGATGCAGTTCAAGAAGAACTAAAAGCAAGTCTGGCGACAGCGGCTGAGCTGATGAAAGAGCAAAACAAGGATTACAAGAACAAAGGAGTAAAGTTTAAGGTTGGGGATAAAGTGCTGCTGGACGGGAAGAATCTGAAAACGACGAGACCGAAAGCTAAGTTGGCAAATCGTCGTCACGGACCGTTCGAAATCACTGACGTTATCAGTGAAGTCAATTATCGACTCAAATTACCGAATGGTTGGCACATTCACCCAGTGTTCCACGCCTCGCTCCTGTCGCCTTACAAAGAAACCGAAGCCCACGGAGTGAACTACCCGGGAGAACCTGCTGAACTATTACCCGAAGACAACGAATACGATGTGGAAGCAATTCTAGACTCAAAACCAACGAGAAACCGAC
The DNA here is from genome assembly GCA_013368315.1 of Tetrapyrgos nigripes. Classification (NCBI taxonomy): domain Eukaryota; kingdom Fungi; phylum Basidiomycota; class Agaricomycetes; order Agaricales; family Campanellaceae; genus Tetrapyrgos; species Tetrapyrgos nigripes. The sequence continues at coordinate 267,387 of JAACJM010000113.1, forward strand.
GGGGAGTACAATACCTTGTCAAATGGTTGGATTATGCTGACTCAGAAAATTCATGGGAGCCAGCGTCAGGATTGACGAAGGTGAAGGAGATGATTGAGACCTTCCATCAACAACATCCAGATGCATATCGACCCAAGAACCTGATACGTCTGGGAACAACAGTCCGTTCACTGGGAATCGCCATGGAAGACATATGGCAAAGTACCCGTGTGCTTCAAGCGAAAGCACAACTCCGAGGAGAAACACTGTTACGAACCGTGGGTATCCTATGCCTGCCTTCACACCCCACTTGGCAATCGAACTCAGAATTCCGTCATCACTCATCGATCGCATTCCCTCGTTAACGGCGTTTACTGTCAAAGCCATCTTCAGGGTAACTTGACCGCCCATTCAAAATTCCCTCCATACAGACAAACGAGTATAAAAGACCCCTCTCCACAACAAAGAAAGACAGAACTCAACCACATCCTACCAGTTCAACCTTACTGCCCTCACACCACATCTTTACCATAGCCATGTCTACCACTTCCTCCACCAACACCAACATGAACGACGCACCCCCAACCAATAGGGGACGTTGCACTTATGGAACCCGCTCCGGGCGTCGATGCAGACTGCCAAAACAACACACAGGACCCCACAGTGGGTGTCAACGCTGCACATGGGGAGGAGAGGATGGACCAGGTCGTTGTAGACTGGGCAGAGGACACAAAGCCCATTGTGTGGTGCAATGGACGTCGCTGCGAGCGGAACACAGAGGAAATCTGGGATGGGGAGACGCCAGCATATGGGGGGCAAACAACGTTGTACAATGGAGCACGGACGACAATGAAGGGGGATGGGGAACGGCTACCAACACAACGGAGTGGGGGAATTTAAACTGGAACGACCCTGGACGGGAGATTGGAAACTACACCATAGATTGGGACAAATATTGGCCGAGTCAGGGGGAGGTAGACAGACGACTCCGCAAACAATGGACGGAGCATTGGAGGACTAGCCTGCCGAGCTCCAGTGAAAGCTCGACCTAAAGAGGGGGTAATGTCATGAATCGTCTCCCGCCTATTCATTTTCCTTTCTATTCTTTTCCCTTTACTACTTACTTCCCACTCTAACCCCATAAACATCAACCATTTCTCATCACCGTCTATAGTTACCATCTCTCTAGATCTATGACTCATATTCCTATCTCCTCCGATTCCTATCTCCATGGACATTCTCACTGTCAATCACTCCGTAATGATCTAGTACCTTCATCTATCCATATTTAACTCATTATTCTCTCGCCCTTGACATTTCCACATGATACCGTCCATTATTACTTACTCTTTCCCATCTGTTCGTATTTTACTTATATACCTGTGATCTTTGTAACCTATTCCTTAGTTCGTTCACTTCGTCTCCACTCCGTACTCTTACTACGCAGTGTAGAGCCTAGTCAGCTTACTTCTCTCTATCTCTTTACCTCTTCTATTTCTCTTGACTAATCTATTCTCTTGTAAACCGGCTCTCTCGTATTGTGTGACTTGGGTGGTTATCGAGTGTACTGACAACCTTGACAGTTGACTTCTTCTCTTTCATGTTCGACGCGCAATCCGCCTGGCCAACGCTGTTACCTTCAAAGCCTTACGCATCTCTGATGTGAACGAGGGATGGAATTGGTTGTACAAGTGGGTTTTGTTGTCTGGTGAGTCCTCCATTGGTCGCGCTACCATCTTTCTCTAACCCGCCTTTTCCATCAGGTGTGTGCTAGTGGGTATTTGTATTCTGGGTACTACGTCTCGGACACATTCCTGTACGCTGCCTGCTAACTCCCTGGCCAACGTTGTCGTGATCTGCAAAGGCGTTACATGTCTGTGTGAGAGCGAGGGGAAGGAAATGAGAAGGGCAAGTGGATTTTCTCGTCGTTCAGTGAGTCTTCTGTATTGCGTTATCTTCTTTCTCTAACCCGCCTTTTGTATTAGGCGAATTTGTATGGATATCTAGGCTCCCAGTGCGTCTTGGATGCGCCACCGTATCATTGCAGTACTGATGGACTTCTTACGCAGCTATTTTCCACTTTGCGATTGTCCACGTCGGTACGTTCTCTTCCGGAAACTCTGCATTATGCCTTTCCAGACACAGAACCTACGTACGCAGATTTTTTTGGGCATTTTTGGAGAGGACATCGGTGTAGAAGGTATTATGGCAGTAGGTGCAGGAGAATCCATTTTATTACAGTGTATTTCTATGTCATGTACTGTACCAAATTGTACCATAACGAATCATAATGAACATTTCATTCATAACTATATGAACCAGGGCGAGCCAGAGCGAAACAAAGCGGGTGCAGAATTAGGTGCACCCTATTCAATCCAAACGGACGAGAGCGAATGAGAGCGAATATACTCGAAATCTTCCAAAAAATACTCGCTCTGACTCAGTTTGACTCAGTGAGCGGTGCACAATTTTGTAACGAGAGCGAATAGAGGCGAGTCAGACTGAGCGTCTTTTTGGACATTCGCTGGGGTTCGCTCTGGCCCATTGACTTTTCACTGGGCATGAGGCCTGAGGCCCAGTGAAAAGTCAATGGGCCCAGAGTGAACCCCAGCGAATGTCCAAAAGACACTCAGTCTGACTTGCCTGTGTTCACTCTCGTTACAAAATTGTGCACCACTCATTATCTGCATTGAGTCAAACTGAGTCCAAGCGAGCATTTTTTGGAAGATTTTGAGTATATTCACTCTCATTCGCTCTTGTCCGCTTGGTTTGAATAGGGTGCACCCAATTCTGCACCCGCTTTGGTTCGCTCTGGCTTGCTCTGGTTCATATAGCTACGATTCGTTACGGTACAATTTGGTACAGTACATGGTGTACATAGTAGAAATACACTGTAATAAAATGCATTCTCCTGCACCTACCGCCATAATACCTTCTACACCGATGTCCTCTCCAAAAAAGCCCAAACAAATCTGCATACGTAGGTTCTGTGTCAGGAAAAGCATAATGCAGAGTTTCTGGAAGAGAACGTACCGATGTGGACAATCGCAAAGTGGAAAATAGCTGTGTAAGAAGTCCATCAGTACTGCGATGATACAGTGGCATATCCAAGACGCACCGGGAGCCTAGATATCCATACAAATTCGCCTAATGCAAAAGGCGGGTTAGAGAAAGAAGATAACACGATACAGAAGACTCACTGAACGATGAGAAATCCACTTGCCCTTCTCATTTCCTTCCCCTCGCTCTCACACAGACATGTAACGCCTTTGCAGATCATGACGACGTTGGCCAGGGAGTTAGCGGGCAGCGGAAGTGGATGGGCGAAAGGAAGGGAAGGATGTCGGCAGAAGATGGTGGTGGTAGAAGGAAGAAGAACGCTGGGAAGCGATCAGAAATGACTTTGAACTTTTCAAGATGCTCGGGACCTGCCGAACTTGTTGAGTAGAAATAAAGATAGTGCAAGGGACTCGGAAGTACCATGTCAAATAGCTAAGATGCAGATACTACAGTATCATATGTACATGGACATACCATAGACAATATATTATAGTCGAGAGATGGCCAAAACAGCCTAAGATAATCAAGCTAGTTGAGTTAACATAGTGGTAAGAAGACAAGTATGTGTCAACCTAAGCTATCTACGACGCGACTCACTCAGGCTCTGTCCGGCTCATTTTTTTTCGATCATTTGCGGGTGCACATTCGCTCTGGTTCACTCTGGGGAAAACCGACTTTTCACTGGGCCTGAGGCCTTGAGGTGTGAGGCTGTGTAAATAACATAGATAACTAGTACTACTTGAGTACTACTGACCTCAGTGCAAGTATGTAGAAGCAGCTGATCATGTGCATGTGCATGAGGTGTTGAGGCTGTGCAAATAACATAGATAATAGGCCTTTGGCCGTGCAGTAGTGCTGTATTATACGACTGAGACTGGAGGAAGATATGTCAAGAGAAACAATGAAAGCTGTGCGACTGAGACCGGATTAACCGCAATACTACTACTAGGTATATTTACTAATGGACGGATGAAGACCATACTTCTACTTTATCAGCTCCCTGGGAGCCATCCAAGTAGGACTCTGAGCCAGAATTCAGTGTGTTCAGCGTGGTTACCAACATGAAGTGTTAGAAGACAAAGAGTCAAGCGGTGGTGGTCGGGACTGAGTCATACAAAGCACACAAATTTCCTTTTTCAGATCTAGAAAAGTTAAACTTGGACTTGCCTTAGACCTTCGTGCCTAGGTTACTCCTCCTCCTCACTGCCACCAAGGAGGCGCTGAGGATGCCTATAAATGCTCCATAATGTCAGTCTCCTAAGTTCTAACTACATCTCAAACCCTACCATCTTCACCAGTAATGCAACGCCGCTTCTTGCCAAGCATCGCAGTCCTTGCATCTTGATCCAGACTGCAGTGGCTGACCGCGAGTGCTACAATCAATAGTGAGTCGTGGAGTTTCCAATAGCGTTGGCTCTCACTCAACGATATCTATTCTTTTTACCAGTTACAGACGGATAATATGTCCTTCTCAAAGGGCTAGGAATATCACGCTCATCGTCCTATTTAGTTCGTCCAAATTGCCTTCTAACCAAACGCGCACCGGAGCTGATACGATTTCTGCTACTTCCGTCTTGTCTGTTTAGGTATACTTGGCGTCATCGCTTTACTCATGTTCCTAAGCTGGTGCTGTGAAGGATGCTGTAGCAGAAGGATCACTAAATCGATGGTTCCGGATCCTGAAGCTCAGCTGGCACTCAACAGCCGAGTACCATTTCGGCGATGCGGTTTGAAGTGAAGCTGTCACCTCCCCCTACTCTCAGTACAGAAGGACGTGGCTGTTCCGGTGCGTCGGATTATAAATGACTAGCACTTGGCGTATTATTGACAGGTTGATACTCCAGCCTCAAGCATACATCCGGAAATAATGCATACCATACTATTCTGCATACCAGTTTTATGACGAACATTACCTTGACATGACCTTCAACTGTAGCATAGTAGTTTACCACCTCTAATCTTCTTTGTTTTGTAGCATACGCGACCTAGCATTTGCATCCTTCAATATTCAATATCTGCACATATTCACTATATTCACTACGAATACATGTATCTGTAGCCGCTTCTGAACACAGTATGTATGTTTTCTGAAGCGCTCCTTCGACAGAGTCAAACACACCACCACGGTCACAGGACTTTGACGCGTTTTGACTCCTTCATATCTATGCGCAACGTCCGAGTCGGAAACCGTTCATCTTTGCTATCTCATACGTTTCCTGCGTTCTACGCATGCTATTTGCTGAAATCAGTTCAGTTTCCGAGCTCTAAAGCGTATGTCCCAAAATCTTTTCAGCTCAGTTGTAAATCTGAAAGAAACCGGTTTAGAACGTATATTGGGAGCACCCCTGACCACCTAGGAGAATACGGTGTGTACTGTCGATTGGTTTTCTTGAATGATTTGCTTCACTCAAATGTGTCACTGAAGTCAACATAATGGCGAACTTACCCAAGGAGCATGGAAAACGCGCAGCAAACGTCCATGGGTGATGCAAATGATTGTTCACGGCTTCCATCTAAGCTGGTAAGCATTCTTCACTTCTGACTTCTATCTGACTGACATTTACATTTTCGGATCTCGAAAGGCAGCCCTCCAGTTTGAATGGGCATGGCAACATCCTCACCTATCCCGGCATCTGAAAGATGATTCAGGAAAGCCAGTGTTTTCTTCTACGGAAGATACTTGAAGCAGAATATACAGTGCGTTACAACGCTTTTTTGTGTGCTCGGTTATGACACTCATAACGTCTCGACTAAAGAGTTCTACGACATATGCTGACCCACCATCCTTACGACACTTGGCCTTTGCACGTCAAGATATTCACAAGTGAAGCTGAAAAATGTTGGAACGAGCTGAATGCTAGCAGATGATTGGTGCCAAACGAGGTGCAGCTGTCGCCATGCGTTCACTTCCTCTTGGGTTTAAATGGACAGTGGAGTTGGAAGGGGTGGATGGAAAATCAGGTAAATTGGGAAGTGGGAGAAAGGGCCTTTGGAAGTTAAGGATGGTGCGTTCTCGGATTTTCATTGTAGGCCTGCTCGTTTCTGATATCTTGCTGAGCAGAAGAATTCACCTCGGCATACCTCACGAAGAACCAGAATGTTGTCGCAGCAAACACATCGTCAGATTGCATGGTGTGTGGAAACTCTTAATCGCTATGCAGAGGTATACATTTTCTCGACCACTCGATATCAAGTCTGATTTACGTTGTTTGAAGGAACCCTTAACACACACGCTCTGCCCCCACACTTCTTGTACTGCCGTCGCACACTTGTGCTCTCTAGAGAATTCCTTGATCAGGCTTTCCCATCCGCCGCAAGCAACTCGCGTCCATACCAATGGTCCCTCGAGGTGGTAAATGCCCTTCTTGCCGAAATTACGTTCTGTGGGGTGACATTGTTAAAGGCATGTACCGACGAGTTGCTGAAGGGAAGAAGGACGCAGAAGAACAGGAGTTTGAGTTTGACGAAGAAACCTATGGCAAGATTGTTCGAGTCTGACAGTGTGTTGTCAGGCGAGGATATCGACGGCCCTGTCGACTCACCGAAAAAGAAGGCAAAACGAGATAAAGGAAAAGGAAAGGCATCTACTGGTGTCAAAGCAGGCACAAAACGACGGAAGTCAGGCTCGGCTCGACCAAGTAGCAGCGAGGGTGAAGTATTTGATTTCGCCGAGGTTGACAATGCAGAGTTCTCAGATGACGACGTAACGTTCTCCAAACTACGTCAGTCTTCATCGTCCAAGAAGACGCCTACCAGGAAGACTGCAGCCGGGAAGAAGAAAGGCGGAAAAACACAGACTCGAACGCCGGTCGTGCATCCCGTTCCAATTTCTTCTGCTGCTGTGACTGTTCCCTCTGTTTGCCTCCTCCACTTCGACAGAGACCACCCCGAAAAAGAAAGGACGAAAGCCCAGACGCCAGGGTGGAAAAGACAGCAGCAGTGAAGGAGAATTCTTTCAACTTCGACGAAGTTGATAACATGGCGACTTCAGACGATGAAACTCTGGCATTTACTTCACCCAAGAAGTCGGTGAAATCAGGGCTTACTACACCTTCACCCGCAAGCGTCGTCCTCCGAAATCGCCTTCTGTGACAGCAA